>PVIY010041206.1:0-21808 GCA_004026745.1 Myrmecophaga tridactyla
ATGAATGTTTTCTTTTTTCTTTTTCTGAATTGATACAAATGTTTTAAAATATGATAATGATGGCAAATATACAACTATGTGATGATATTGTAAGTTACTGACTATACACCAAGAACAGAATGATAATATGTTAAGAATGTTCATGTTTGTATATTGTTATGTTTAAAAAAAAAAAAAGGTGCCATATAGGGAGGGCAAGAACCAGAAAAATTAGGGCTGAAAATATTTGAACAGTTAAATAGAAGCTATGTTAGCGGTTTAGAATAAGTTGAACTAAATGCCAAAAAACAGATAGAAAACAAAGCCAACCAACAAGAAAAACCTAAGTAAAAGAGTGAAAATGACCTCCAGAATAAACTAATCAAGGAAACCAGATGCCAAAAGCACCAACAAAAAATTACAAGTTATACTAAAATGTGTGGTCCACTCAATGGAACAAACTAATATTACAAATGAGATTCAGAATTTGAAACAACTGATTAATGTTCAATTAAACTTGCTAAATCAAGTAAAAAATCAAATCAACAAGATGAGGGAAGATATGGCAAGAGAGATGAAGGATATAAAGAAGACATTGGATGACCATAAAGAAGAATACGTAAGGTTGAAAAACAAATGGCAGATCTTATTGGAATGGAAGGCATGATAGAAGAGATGAAAAACACACTGGAGATATACAACAGCAGATTGTAAAAGGCAGAACTAGAGGGCAGGACATCTGAAATCTTACACACAAAACAGATAGTGAAAAGAACGGAAAAATATGAGATGGAGCTCAAGGATTACATGACAGTACAAAGAAGAGGAATAAACATGTTATAGGTGTCTCAGAGGAAGAATATACATGTTATGGGTGTCTCAGAAAAAGAGAAAGAAAAAGGGCAGAAAGAATAATGGAGAAAACTATCACTGAAAAATTTCCATCTTTTATAAAAGATATAAAATTACAGGTCCAAGAATTACAGTGTACCACAAACAGAATAGATCCAAATAGACATACCCCAAGACACTTACTAATCAGATTGTCAAATGTCAAAGAGAATTCTAAAAGCAGCCAAGAGAAAAGTGATCCATCACATGCAAGGGAAGCTCGGTAAGTGTATGTATGGATTTGTCAGCAGAAACCATGGAAGCGAGAAGGCAGTGGTATGATATATTTAGGGTACTGTAAGAGAAATACTGCCAACCAAGAAATCAATATCAAAGAAAACCATCCTTCAAAAATGAGAGAGTTTAAAATATTTTCAGGCAGTCACTGAGAGAGTTTGTGAACAAGAGAAAGGAAAGGGGCAGAAAGAATAACGGAGAAAACTATCACTGAAAAATTTCCATCTTTTATGAAAGACATAAAATTACAGGTCCAAGAATCACAATGTCCCACAAATAGAATACAAAAAATACTAACAGGAGAACTACAGGCAGATAGGAAAAGAAAGGAGAAAGAGGTATGGGGAAGAATGTAGAAATAAACACTATCAAAAAAAGGGTAAAAAAAGAATATGATATGTAAAATCCAAAAGACAAAATGGTCAAACAAAGTACTGCTTTTACAATAATAACATTAAATATTAACGGCTTAAACTCCCAATCAAAAGACATAGACTGGTAGAATGGATTAAAAAGCAAGACCCATTCTATGCGCTGCCTACAAGAGATTTACCTTAAACCAAAGGACACCTAAAACCAAAAATAGGCTGAAAGTTAAAGGGTGGAAAAAAGATACATGCAAACAACAATCAGAAAAGAGCAGGAGTAGCTATACTAATATCAGACAAATTAGACTTAAAATGTAAAAATAAGAGATAAAGAGGACACTATGTATTAATAAAAGGAACAATTCATCAAGAAGATATAATCATAAATATTTATGCACTGAGTTAGAGTGTCCCAAAATCCATGAAGAACATCTAACGACACTGAAGGGAGAAGTAGGCACTTCTAATAATATTTGGAGACTTCAATACATTGGTCTGATTCATAGATAGAACTAGACAAAGTATCAATAAGGAAAAAGAGATTTTGAATAATTATGATAAATGAACTATACTTATTATGGGTACATTATACCCCACAACAACACTTTTCAAGTGCTCATGGATCATTTACCAGGACAGATCACATGTTGGGTCATACCAAGACAGGTCACATGTTGGGTTATAAAGCAAGTCTCAATGGATTTTAAAAAGACTGAAATTAAGCAAAACACTTTCTCAGATCATAATGGATTAAGGTGGAAATCAAAAACTGGCAGAAGACCAGAAACTCACAAATACACAGAGGATAAACAACACAGTCTTAAACAACCAGTGGGTCAAGCCAGAAATTACAAGAGAAATAAGTAAACAGCTCAAGGCAAATTAAAATAAAAACACAACTTATCAAAACTTATAGGATACAGCAAAGGTGGTGTTGAGAGTGAAATTTATTGTCCTAAATGCCAATATTAAAAAAGAACAAAATTTGAGGAATTAACTGTATGCCTGGAGGAAGTAGACAAAGAATAGCAAACTAACTCAAAGTAAACAGAAGGAAAGAAATAAAGATTAGAGCAAAAATAAATGAAATTAAGAACATAAAAACAATACAAAGAATCAACAAAACCAAAAATTGGTTCTTTGAGAAAAATCAGTAAAATCAATGGACCCTTAGCTAGGCTGACAAAAAAAAAAAGAGGCAAATATATAAAATCAGAAATAGGAGAGGGGACATAACCACTGACCCCATAGAATTAAAGAACAAAATGAGAGGATATTATGAGAAATGATTTGGTAATGAACTAGACAACACAGATGAAATGGACAACTTCCTAGTAAAGCAAGAGCAACCAACACTGATTCAAGAAGAAATAGATAACCTCAACAAAGCAATCACAAGTAAAGAGATTGAATCAGTCATCAAGCAGCTACGAAAACTCCAGAATAAGGCTTCACATATAAAGTCTACCAAATATTCAAGAAAGAATTACTATCAATCCTGCTCAAACTCTTGGAAAAAAGTCAACACGTGGGAAAGCTACCTAACCCATACTTTAAAAACAACACTACCCTAATAGCAAAGCCAGATAAAGATACTACAAGAAAATAAAATTACACATCAATATCTTAAATGAATACAGATGCAAATATCCTCAACAAAATACTTGTAAATCAAATCCAGCATCACATTAAAAGAATTATATACCATGACCAAGTGGGGATTATTGCAGGTATGCAAGACTTATTCAACACAAGAAAATCAATTAATGTAATATACCACACATCAATAAACCAAAGTGGAAAAACCACATGATCATCTCAATTGATGCAGAAAAGGGATTTGACAACATTCAACACCTTTTCTTGATGAAAACACTTAAAAGGATAGGAATAGAAGGCAACTTCCTCAACAAGATAATGGGAGTATATAAAAAACCCACAGCTAACATCATACTCAACTGGGAAAGACAAAGCTTTCCCTGTAAGGTCACGAACAAGACAAGAATGCCCACCGTCACCACTGTAACACTATTCTAGCTAGAGCACATAGACAAGACAAAAAAATAAAAGGCATCCAAATAGAAAAGGATGTAACTGTTTGCAGACGACACGTGTGCAGAAAATCCTAAAAAATCTACAGTAAAACTACTGGAGCTAATAAATGAATATAGCAAAAGTGGCAGAGTACAAACAAGATAACTACCCAAAAACCAGTAGCATTTCTATACCCTAGAAATGAGCATTCTGAAGAGGAAATTAAAAAAAAATTCCATTTACAATAGCAACCAAAATAATCTAATATTTAGAAATACATTTAACTAAGGATACTACCACCAGGACTATATGTTGAATGAAATTTCAGAAACAAAAAGGCAAATATTATCATGCCTCATTCATATGGACTAAATGTAAGACACAAATTCGAAGAATCGAAGTCAAGAGCATGCATTACCCGGCTGGGGCCTATTGTAAAAGATACTAGATTGTAAACCCTTACAGCAGTGATATATATTCAGAAGTTGTAACTGTTATTTCTAAATTCTGAGATACTGAGCTGTTTGTATATAACCTAGTTGGTCCCAGAAACTTCATGTATTTATGTGACACCTGAGACTCTGAGTTAGAGCTCTGAAAGTCAGCAATACTCCATAAAGGAACCGTTTAAAAAGTTGAAAAAGGGATCAGACTTCAACTAGAGACATGAATGAAGCTGATCTGGATAGGACTAAGGTAAATCAGAATACAGGGTAAAGCATGATATGGTCCATATTTTAAAACTGCAAATTTAATGTGAGATCAAAGGGAGAGATGTTTAGTTGGTGCAAAATTTATATTTTGGGTAGTGCATTTCCTAATTTAACTTAATGGTCAGTTAAGTTGAATACCATAAGTACATGGACTCTTGTATAGGGTGTGAGACTAACCTGGTTTGTCCACGTTAGTATAATGTCCCAATATATCATACGGTAATTTGGGCAGTGAATAAAAAAGTATTGGCAAGGTCCCCTTGGAGCACTGGAGAGAAAGGAGGAAATATTAAACTTCCCCATTTAGAGAATTTCTGATATTCTTGCTAGCTGTGGAGGCAACAAAAACAAGAGGCTGAGTCTTTGATCTTGGGGTTCACCTCTATGAAACTTATTCCTGCAAAGGAAAGGCCAAGCCTACTTAAATTAGGCCTAACAGTCACCCCCAGAGAATCTTTGTTGTCAGATGTGGCCTCTCTCTCTAAGCCAGGGGTCTAAATCTCCCTGGCAATGTGGGACAGAAATCCCAGGATGATCCAGGACTCAGCATCAAACAGTTGAGAAAACCTTCTTGACCAAAAGGGGAAAGAGAGAAATGAGACAAAATAAAGTTTCAGTGGCTGAGAGATTTCCAACAGAGTCGAGAGGTTATCCTAAAGGTTATTCTTATGCATTATATAGATACCCCTTTTTAGTTTATGGTTTATTGTAGCAACTGGAAGAAAGTACTGAAACTGTTGAGCTATGTTCCAGTAGCCTTGATTTCAGAAGACAATTGTGTGACAATAAAGCTTTTACAACGTGAGTATGTGTGAAAACCTTGTGTCTGATGCTCCTTTTATTCAGGGTATGGACAGATGAGTAAAAAAAAATAGATACATAATAGGGGGGTTAAGGAGTAAAATAAATTGGTAAGATTGAAATACTAGTGGTCTGTGAAAGGGAGGGGTAAGGAGTATGGTATGTATGGGTTTTTTCTTTTTATTTCTTTTTCTGGAGCAAAGCAAATGTCCTAGAATTGATCACGGTGATAAATACACAACAATGTGATGCTACTGTTTAAGCCACTGATTGTACACCATGTATGGACTACTGTATGTGTGTGAAGATTTCTCAATAAAAATGTCAGAAAAAAAAATCACTTGCAAAAAAGAAAAAAAATAACCAAGGACACCAAAAGACATATACACAGAAAACCACAAGAAACTGCTAAAACTAATCAAAGAAGACCTAAATGAATGGAAGGACATACCATGTTCACAACTGGCAGACTAAATATAGTTAAGATGTCAATTCTACAAAAAACTGAATCATAGATTCAATGCAACACCAAGTAAAATTCCAAAAACTTACTTCGCAGAAATTGAAAAACCAATAACCAAATGTATTCGGAAGGGTGGAATGCCCCGAATAGCTAAAAATATCTTGAGAAAGGAAATGAAGTGGGAGGTCTCACACTACGTGACTTTAAAGCATGTTACAAAGCTACAGTAGTCAAAACAGCATGGTACTGGCATAAAGACAGATATACTGACCAATGTAATCAAACTGAATGTTCAGAAATAGAGCCTCTCATCTATGGACAAATGCTCTTTGATAATGTGGTCAAGCCAATCAAACTGGGACAGAGCAGCCTCTTCAATAAATGGTGTTTGGAGAAGTAGATTTCCATATTCAAAACAATGAAAGACGACCCATATCTTATGCCTTATACAAAAATTAACACAAAATGGATCAAAAACCTAAATGTTAGCACTAAGACCTAAAACTTTAAGAAAATGTAGGAACATATCTTATAGATCTTGTGATAAGATGTTGTTTCCTAGACCTTACACACAAAGCGTGAGCAATGAAAAAAGAAATACATGAATGGGATCTCCTCAAAATTAAACATTTTTGCACATCAAAGGATTTTAGTAGGAAAGTAAAAAGACAGCCTACACAATGGGAAACAATACTCAGAAACCACCTATAAGATAAGGGTTTAGAATCCAGAATATATATAAATTCGACAACACAACAACAAAAAGACAAACAACCCTGTAAAACATGAGCAAAAGACATGGGCAGACAGTTTTCAGAGGAGGAAATACAAATAGTTCAAAGACATATGAAAAGATGCTCAATCTCATTAGCTGTAAGGGAAATGCAAATCAAAACCACAATGAGATATCATCTCACACTCACTAGAATGACCATTATCGAAAAAACAGAAAACAACTGTTGGAGAGGAGGTGGAGAAAGAAGTAAATTTATTCACTGTTGGTGGGAATGTAGAATGGTGCAACCAATCTAAAAGGCAGTTTGGTGGTTCCTCAGAAAGCTAAGTATAAAATGGCCCTATGATCCAGTAATCCCATCACTAGGTATATATTAGGAAACTAAATGCAAGGGCACAAAAGGACATTTGCATACCTATATGTATAGCAGCATTATTCATGATTGCCAAGAAATGGAAACAGCCCAAATATCCATCGACAGTGAATAGCTAAACAAAACTGTGGCATATATATATATATACAATGGAATATTACATAGCTATAAACAGAATAAAATCATGAAGCATGTAACAACATGGATGGATGGTTATGCTGAGTGAAATTAGCCAGAAACAACTGAAGAGATATCATATGGTCTCACTAATATAAACTAACATAAAGGAGTGAACTTTGAGAGTTGGAGCTAAGAACACAGGTTATTAGGAGATAAGAGGGTAGAGACTGGGCATTTGATAAAGGGGTACAGAATGTTCCATAAGACTGTTTGTAATAAATCCAGAAATGGATAGCACAATACTATTTCATGGCAGCACAACACTGTAAGTACACTGAACAAAGTTGAATGTGCATATCGTTGAGGGAAGAGAGCTGCAAGCACGTATAACATCAGAAGATGGAGGATGAAGCCTCAGACAGTATACTTTAATGATACCTAGAGTAAACAAATGTACAAATATAAGAATGTTTTTGCATGAGGGAGAACAAATGAATGTAAACAATGTAATGTATTGAAAATGGGATGGTATATGTGGGGAAAAAATACAATCAATACAAACTAGGGTCTATAGTTAACAGTAATACTGTAATATGTTTCCATTGAATGTAACAAAGGCAATATGCCAAAGCTAAATGTCAGTAAGTGGAGTCCATGGGGAAGAGGTATGGAATTCTTTGCGTAAGAAATGGAAATGTCCTCATACAGATTGTGGTGGTGAAGGCATGCCTATGGCTATACCAGGAAGCACTGATTCTTACTTAGGCTGGATTATAAGATGTGTGATTAAAACTGTTTAAAAATGAAAAGAGATAAGTAAGTGCTGGAGGAAAATGTAGAGAGAGAAACTAGAGTGGCACAGTCCCCTCGAGAGGGCAATATGATGGTTCCACGGGAAGCTTAAGGTAGAGTTCACCCTATGATTCTGCAACCCTGTAGTTAGACATACACTTGGAGGAACTGAGAGCAGGAACAGGAATAGATATTTCCATACTAGTTTTTATGGCAGTGGTGTTCACAGCATGGAGGTGGCCTAAGGACAGATCAACTGAGGAATGGAAGGGGGAACTGTGGTATACATATACAACAGACTATTGCGCCAGTGCAAGAAGGAATGAAATTGTGAGGCATGCAACTACGTGACTGGACTTTGAGGACAGTATGTTGAATGAAAAAGCCAGAAATGAAAAGACAAATATTATGATGCCTAACTAATATAGACTACCTATAATATGCAAACTCTGAGAATCAGTCTCATCTATTCTGCAGTTGCAACTGTTATTTCTAAATTCTGAGATCCTGAGCTCTTGGTGTATAACCCGGTTATTCATGGAACTTCAAGCATTTGTTGGCACCTGGATATAAGGGCTAGAGTTCTGCAACTATGAAAGTCAGCATCATCCCATACATAAACCATTAAAAACACTGAAAAAGAAGTCAGATTTCAAATAGAGATATGAATGAAACTAACCTGAGTTGGACTAAGGTAAATCAGACTAAAAGGTAAAAGTGATATTAACTGTATTTTAAAACTTCAGTTTCTGTGTAAGACCAAAGGAAGAGATGTTTATTTGGTGCTAAATTTATATTTTCAGTAGCACACTATCTAATTTAACTTACATGGTCAGCTTATTTGAACACCATAATTACATGGAACCTTGAATAGGGAGCAAGATCTTGTTGGTTTGTACAGGTTAGTGTAATGCCCCAATACATCCCAGAGTAATTTGGACAGAAGTTTAAAAAGGGTTTGCAAAGTCCCTTTCACGGATGGGGGGTAGAAAGGTGGAAATATTAAACTTCTCCACCTCAGGAACACCTGATATTCTCGCAAGCATTGGAGACTGCCAATTTGATAGCCCAGGCCCTCAATGTTGGGGCTTATCCTTATGAAACTTATTCCTACAAATGAGAAGCCAAGTCTACTTATGATTATGCCTAAGAGTCACCACCAGAGAACCTCTTTCGTAGCTCAGATGTGGCCTCTCTAAGGCAATGTGGCAGGTAAACTCACTGCCCTGCCGCCCTCCGTTGGACATGACTCCCTAAAAGTGTAAATCTCTCTGGTAACGTGAGACATGCTCCCAGGGATGAGCCTGGCCCTGACAATGGGGGACTGAGAAAGCCTTCTAGAACAAAAGAGGAAAAAGAAATCAAGTAAAATAAAATTTCAGTGGCCAGGAGATTTCAAATAGACTCAGACGGTTATTCTGGAGGATTTTCTTATGCAGTATATATAGATATCCCTTTTCAGTTTTTAGTATATTGGAGTAACTAGAGGGAAGTATCTGAAACTGTTGAACTATAATCCAATAGCCTTGATTCTTGAAGATGCTTGAATAAGTATAGAGCTTTTAAGGTGTGTTCGTGTAATTGTGCAAATCTTGTGACTGACACTCCCTTTATCCAGTGTATGAGCAGATGAGTAAGAAACAAAAAGGGACAAAAATAAAACAACCAAATCAATAGGCTGAGCCCTCAATCTTGGGGTTTGTTCATATGAAACTTATCCTTGCAAAGGATCGACTAAGCCTACAAGGATAGACTGAGCCTACTTAAAATTAGGCCTAAGAGTCATCCCCAGAGAACCTCTTTTGTTGCTCAGATGTGGCCGATCTCTCTCTCTCTCTCAGCCAACAAGGCAAGCAAACTCACCACCCTTCTCTCTCTACATCTAAACCTCCTTGGCAATGTGGGGACAGAAATCCTAGAATGAGGTAGGACTCAGTATCAAGGGAATGAGAAAATCTTCTCAACCGAAAAGGGGAACAGAGAAATAAGGCAAAATGTCAGTAGTTGAGAGACTTCTAAGAGTTGAGAGGTTATCCTGAAGGTTATTCTTATGCATCATATATATATATCTCCTTTTTAATTTAAGGTTATTAGGCAAGAGTGCCTGAAACTGTAAAGCTGTGTTCCAGTAGCCATGTTTCTTGAAGATGATTGTATAATGATATAGCTTTCACAATGTGACTGTGTGATTGTGGAAACCTTGTGTCTGATGCTCCTTTTATCTACGGTATGGACAGATGAGTAAAACATATGGATTAAAAATAAATAAATAATAGGGGGAACAAATGTTAAAATTAAAAAATAAATATTTTTTGGGCAGATGGAAATACTTAGTGGTCAATGAGAGGGAGGAGTAAGGGGTATGGTATGTATGAGTTTTTTCTTTTTTATTTCTTTTTCTGGAGTGATGCAAATGTTCTAAAAAATGATCATGATGATGAATATACAACTATGTGATGATATTGCACTGACTGTACACCATGTACGTAATATTTGTATGGTAAGCGTGTATGTGATTGTACGTTATTTTATCAAGAAAATACAAAAAAAGAGAGAGACAAAAAATAAAATAGGAGGGCTAGAGGGATGGGATGTGTGGGGTGTTCTTTTTACCTTTTTATATTCTCTTTCTTATTTTTTTGGAAAAAAGAAAATTTTCAAAACTCAATTGTGATGATGAATGCACAGCTATATGATGATCCTGTGAACCACTCACTGTATACTTTGGATGATTATATGGCATAATATATCTCAGTTAAACGAAAAAAAAAAGCCTTCACTCTGATGTAAGGGTGCCTGCCTCAACTTATCCTTCTTAGCTAGTGCTCTGTAACCTGGCTGGACAGGGGCTAAACCAAGAATAAGATCAGGTTGCTTGAGTAATCTGTTTGTTGATAACTTTAAATTGGCTACATTAAAATCAGCCCTAATTTGCCAATCACCAAGTCATACTTTTCTATACTACATACTTTTCTTCTTGTTGATCTTCGCCTCCAAAGCTTCATTCACATTCAAAGCCCATTCATTGTAAGATTCTGCTCTAAGCTTCAATGCATTCATCATCGGGTAGAGATCATCCAGAGTATATCTATACCTGGAAACAGAATAGCAGACTTAGCTTTGATATGCTTACAGAGAAAATTAGATGTTTTACACTTAAATTTCAGCTCTGGGGCGGCTGCCATGGCTCAGCAGGCAGAGCTCTGACCTGCCATGCTGGAGGTCTGGAGTTCGATCCCTGGTGCCTCCTGCCCATATGCAAATTAAAAAAAAACAAAAATTATCTCTAAATTTCAGCTCTGCCTAGAACAGGGAGACATCACTGAACCTTTACTAGGAGATTCAGTGTTTTCCATAGAAGAAAGAATTCCTTCTACTCACCGCAGTTTATATTTATAAGGAGGACAGGAACACAATTCTTTCACATGATGCAGGCAAACAAGCAAGCCAGGTTTACAAGAACAGGAGATGGCAGACATGAAGCACGTAGTTTTGCATTTTATACACTGACGCTCATCATCTGGCAACAGCTCAAAATCCATTCTTTCTGAATCGATTATTCCCTACGATAAAGTGTAGACTTTAGAGGTCTACAAAGGATAATATAACTTACCAGCATCCAAGACAAACGTGAAATAGCTGAGTTTCAAATAAGAATGTATCTAAAATAGGGAGTAGATTGCATGATTAAAAGTGAGTATAAGACACAGTATTAATGACCTGCAAATATGGGCAAGTTTATCTAATTTACTTGTCTAAGGACAATGCCTTTTTGAAATTTTCTCCTTTTTGGACAAAGTAGAGCCTTATATTTGGTCATTTTGATCTGAGTATGAAAAACAGTTAATAGGACTATAAATCTACTGAGATAAACTCTCTCATTCTACTCCAAATTGGCATGATACATATTTTAGATATAGATAAGAGCAAAGGAAATATATATTCTTTCTATTTCTGAGGAATTACTAAAACTACATATAGGGCTCTAGGGTGAGATTGCCAAAGAATCCATTAAAAGAACAAAATATATAAAAAGGAAGGAAGATAAGTGAAATATAGGGTGACTCTTGGAAGATGCTGGGGGGTCTCAGTCTTTTATATGAAAAACTGAAAGAATATCATTATTTGAAAAGGTTAAAAAATGTGTACAATAAGTACATGGAACCTTGAGTAGGGCATGAGATTTTGTAGGTTTGACCACTATGAGGCCTCAATAAATCCCAGAAGGATTTGAAAAGTGAATAAAAAAGTATTTGCAAAGTCCGCTTGAGGGAATGGTGAGAAAGGGGGAAAATTCAACTTCCCCAAGTGGAGAATTCTTAATATTTTC
This sequence comes from Myrmecophaga tridactyla, assembly GCA_004026745.1. NCBI lineage: Eukaryota > Metazoa > Chordata > Mammalia > Pilosa > Myrmecophagidae > Myrmecophaga > Myrmecophaga tridactyla. The sequence goes on from PVIY010041206.1 coordinate 11,838, forward strand.
ACAAGCAGTGGGGACAACCAAAGCAATAGGCTGAGCCCCCCAATCTTGGGGTTTGTTCATATGAAACTTAACCCCACAAAGGATAGGATAAGCCTACGTAAAATTGGGCCTAAGAGTCACCCCGAGAGAACCTCTTTTGTTGCTCAGATGTGGCCTATCTTTCTCTCTTTCAGCCAACACGACAAGCAAACTCGCTACCCTCCCCCCTCTCTACATGGGACATGACTCCCAGGGGTGTGGCCCTTCCTGGCAACGTGGGACAGAAATCCTAGAATAAACTGAGACTCGGCACCAAGGGATTGAGAAAACCTTCTCAACCGAAAGGGGGAAGAGAGAAATGAGACAAAATAAAGTGTCAATGGCTGAGAGATTCCAAATAGAGTTGAGAGGTATTCCTGGAGATTATTCTTATGCACTAAATAGATAACACTTTTTAGTTAAGGTATAACAGAGAGGCTGGAAGGAACTGCCTGAAAATGTAGAGCTGTGTTTCAGTAACCATGCTTCTTGAAGATGATTGTATAATGACATAGCTTTTTTGCAATGTGACTGTGTGATTGTGAAAACCTTGTGTCTGATGCTTCTTTTGTCTACCTTATGGACAGATGAGTAAAACATATGGATTAAAAATAAACAAATAATAGGTGGAATAAATGTTAAAAGGAATTTAGTAGATTGAAATGCTAGTGATCAATGAAAGGGAGGGTTAAGGGGTATGGTACGTATTATTTTTTTTTTCTGTTTTCTTTTTCTGAATTGATGCAAATGTTCTAAGAAATTATCATGATGACGAATATACAACTATGTGATGAAAAAAAGGAATGTTCATATTGTATGTTGATTGGTTTTATTAAAAAAAAAGTGTACAACAGAAAGACTAAATTCTTTATTAAGCATTCTTAAATGAAAGAGCATGAAGAAAAAGCAGAACTAGAATCCAAAATAGAAAAGTAGAGAAAAATTTTTTAAGGTCTTAAATCATTAAGTTTCTAATAAAGTTTATACCAACTTACAACTAGAGGGCACTTCTTGGTATATATCTTTTGTCATTCAGAAATCAAATTTCTACCACCTTTTCTCCAATCCAGAAGTGGCTCCAAACCCAACCTTGAGAATTCTAAGACCTGGTTAGTCAGTTTATGAACCATCAGTCTCGTCTGTTTTACTCTTTTGTCCTGTGTTCTAACTTTTGACCATTTTACCTCCTGTCAATTATAAATAGACCAATAAAGACAAGGAAAGTAAGGAAAGCACTAATGGATTTTGGTTTTAATTTGGGATTGATAATTTAAAAAGCACTACATAATGGGGATAGTTGAATTTTGTTTAAAATGAGATTAAAAAGGACTATCTCCATGGATTTTAGTTGAGAACAACTAAATTTTGATTAGTTTCTAAATATTCCTATCTGGAAAAAATATTTACTTTCCAAAGTTCCAAAAATGAGGTACCATAATTGGTAAATAGGACCTTGTTAGATCACTTACACCTTCTGTCAGGAGAAAGTGAGTACAGTAACCTGCTGACGATCTAGAGTCAACATTCTAGGATTCTACCCAATGAGGAACATTTCAAATAAATCAATGTGACTCTATTCACAGATTACATGATTCTCTGAAAAGAACCTACAAAATAGCATCTACAACTATCAAGTGAATTAAGTAAGGTTGTAGGATACAAAGTCAAACTTTTCTAAATAATAGCAACAATTGGAAATTAAGAATTTTTAACTTTTTAATTGTATAATATAACATATATACAAAGCAAAGAAAGAAAAAAGCAATAGTTTCCATGGATTATTCAACAAGTAAGACAGATCAAGAAACTAAGAATTTTTAAAGTGCCATTTACAATAGTATCAGAAAAAGCATGAAGTATGTAGTTCTAAATCTAAGAAAATATGTACAAGAGTTGTATGCTGAAATCTACAAAATACCGACAGAAAAAAAACAAGAAGACCTAAATAAATGGAGTGCTGTCCCATGGTTCTTAGTTCGAAGACTCAATAACACTAGGGTATCAACAATTAAGAGTCAGTGCAATTCCAACAAGCTTTTTGGCTAAAAATTAATAAACTCATTCCAAAATGTAATGGAAAAGTAAAGGTGCTAAAATAGCCAAAATACAATTTTGAAAAAGAACACACTACATTATTTCAAGACTTTCTAACAAAAGCTACAGGAATCAAGACCATGTGGTAAAAGATGCACAGACTGATGAAATAGAGTTCAAAAATATATATGTGGTGAACTGACTTTCCACAAAAGTGCCAAGACAATTCAATGGAGAAAGGACAGTTTTTTCAAGGAATAATGTGGGAACAACTGGACATGCACATATCAAAAAAAGTATCTCGAGCCATTATCTTGTAGCATCTACAAAAAAGGTATGAATGTAAAACTTAAAACTATGAAATTCTAGCCTATACATGAGAAATTCACTGTGTGACTTTGGGTTAGGCAAAGATTTCTTAGATAGGACACCAAAAAACATGATGAATGAAAGAAAAATTGGACTGCATCAAAATTAAAAACTCCTACTCTTTGAAAGACACTGCTAAGAGAATGAAGAGATATGCCACAGACTGGGAGAAAATATTAGCAGAACATTCATCTAATAAAGGACTGGTATCTAGAACATATAAAGAATTCTTATGACAACCCAATTCAAAAACTATGTATAAATTTGAATGGACACACTGTACCCAAAGATATAGGGGGTGGCAAATAAGAACATGATCAAGATGTTCAACATCAGTAGCCATTAAGGGAAATGCAAAGCAAAACCAGGATATTTTACTACATACCTATTAGAATGGTCTTAATAAAATAGACCAAGAAAAGACTTCTAAAAATGTAATTAAAGTGCATAAAACTTTACTAAGTAATATCCAACAACATACAACTGGGATTCTAAGAACCTTACCAATTTACGGACAGTTTCCCTTAAAGCTTTCTCATCCTCAATCATAATGGCCATGTCTTTCTGAACAGTTGAAGCTACTACGACATCTAGTACATCAGCCTTGGACGCCATCTTGCAAATCATCTCATCATGGGAAAAAACACAGTAACGGTGAAGCAAGCGATAATGCTCCACACACTGCCGGCCTAATGGTAGCTGTGTCAAAAGACAGAAGGAAATACATGACATTCATCTTTCTCCTTTCTATTTCCAAATACTTCTGACCTTTTATTATCAAATTAGCAAATATCACATTCTGGATCATACACACATATATAACCCAGACTATTAAGATTCCTAAACCAGGCCCCAGGACTTTATCTTTGTATCTTAAAACCTGGCATATTAAAATTAAAAAGAGTTGGAAAAAACAGTGTATTAACAATGCATTTCTGTCCAGCAAAATGTGGAATATACTCAAAGCAAATAATAATAATAATATCTTCCAATTTATCTAATTGGAATTGTGAATTTACATATTTCCTGAAACAACTTTACTGAACTGGCATGGTCAATCCTAGAGGGAATATTTCAAAAGAAGTAATAATAATACAACAGATAGTATGTATAGATACTGCTAGTACAATTAGTCAAAAAGGCACCGTAATTAGGTTACAATCCATCAGATTTTAAATCACACATTAAAATGCTCTTCTCAGATAAATGAGAACTACTAACACTAAAAAGCAATTCAATTTAAAACTAAATCCAAATGTGGAAATCAAATGTACCATTAATTATAAAATTGCTAAATGATAGATTGGTTTTTAGCTGGTACAAACCATACTAAAACTATTACCAGTTTACAAAAAAGCTTGAGCCAGTATGTAAATCAACAGGACTCCTCTCTTCATCAAGATATGTCAGTTAATCTAAACAATGTGCTTAAAGAAGTACATGCTTTATTTACAATGTGGTCCAAGTGCCTTACCTCATTAAGGTAATAAACAATTTGCAGGACCAGCTCTTTGACAAGCCCTGGTTTAAGAAGTATACATATGTCAGTTTTTAAAGCATTATGTACCATTTCCCCAGGAAAAAGCAATAAATTTGAAAAGGTTTCCTAAGTTGTAATTACATACCCAATCAACAGTACAGAAGTTAACAGCCTCAGCAAAATTAAAACCCTGGTTAAAACCACTGTGGTAGGCTCGTGGAAACGTAATCACAAACTCCCCAGCACACTGATTAGTTCGGTAAACCTAAGGAGAACAGAAATCGGAAATTTTTGAGGTTCTTAAATAGTGACATCCTCACTAAAGCAAATCTGAACATAATACTATTAGATGATTCTAATAACTGGAAGAGAAGGCAGCTTCCTGTCAATTAAAAAAGAGCCAGGAAAAAAAAAAGTGGGGGGGGAGATTGAAAAGCTGTAATAGAATATCATCTACACTACTCACTTCTGCCACAAGATGGAGCAATACTTTAGACTAGAGTTGATTTAATATCTGAACAGAAAATAAGGTTCACACTAAAAATTTGACTAGATCCAGGATCAGAATACTTCAAATATAGCTACAATAAAGACTATCCTAATATAATATTGTTTCTCCAAAAGAGAATCTCACACCACCAATTAAAGGAATTTCACACTATTTCAAGAAAACCTTAACATTCAGAGCTCCTCCTAATTTGGACCTCCTATTTACCTCACATCATTCCTTCTTCCCACCACTACTTCCACCCCAAAAGCACCTATAGAGATCCAGGCACATAAATCCTCGCATTAAACTTCCTAATATATACATGCGTCTTTATCAGTGATTCTCTCTGAAGAGCGGTCCAGACCAACAGCATCACCATCAACTGGGAAATGCAAATTCCCAAACCTAACAGAATTAGAAGCTCTAGGGACGGGGCCCAGCAATTTGTTTTGTAGCAAGCCCTCCAGGGATTCTGATACAGATTGAAGTTAAGAACCAATGCCTTCCCCAAGAGCTCTATTCTTTTTACATGGAATACTTCACTTCCTCCCTTCACCATTCTTTGCAAATGTACTCTTCCAAATCCAAATGTAATCTCATGTATGAGCCCCTTCTGACTCTCCAATAGAATTCATTGATCCTACTACTTTTGACACCACTGTCAAAGCACAGTACCCTTCTATTATTTGAATAAACATTTTCTCTTTCCTCCCTTATGGTGAGCCATTTGAATGCACTGAGTTTCATTCATCAATCACTGTACATCCAGAATTTAGTCCTACATATTAAGGTCAATATTAAAGAACCACAGCCAAATGTCTCATTTAGAACAAATGAGAAGGGACAAAGTACAAAAAAGGTAGAAAATATCAATGATGAAGTGGTATTCAGACATCGGTCATTATGCGCTAAACTAAGACCCAAACCTGATTTATGACCCTCAAAGAAAAGTCCTTTTTGTCTGACTCTATTTCACTAGCCTATGAGCCCAAAAGATAAATTCACATCAGAGTAAGATCAAGAATTTATAGGTCAACACAGTAAATGTATCATTTATATTTAGCTAAAGGAGACTCTTCAACTTCATATATCACAATCAGGCTTCCAAAATATCTGCAGTTTTCTCCCAGAAGGAAGTCAGTATACAGAAGTGTCATTTCTTACAGCAACCTCAGAGAAAAGATCACTAAGACAACCTTTAAGGTCTAGGGTGGGAACCCTTAAATACAACCTCAAAATCTAAAATGAATTTAACTTCAAAACAAGCTTATTTGGGGTTGGGAATTTAATATAGCTAAGATCTACCACGCATGTCATTTTGGTTCATCGTACAAAATTATATTCATACAGATTCAATAAATAAAATATTTTTTTAAACTAGGAGGAGAGTAGGCAGGATTCTGGCAAAGTTTAGATCTAATTGTAACAGAATCTAGCCATTGTCACAGCAAACTAATTTATAAAGACATAATATATTTAAATTTTTGTTTTGTTCTAATGAGGGGCTGAATTTGCAGACAAAAATTAAAATTTAGAAAGCATTAGGAACGATGGCTACAAAACCTTATGAAAATAGTAAAAATTAGTGAACCATACATTCTTTTAAAAAACATTGCTTATTATTTGCAAAACAAGGCTGCTTAGTAAGCTAACTACTAGCTGCAAAAGATTAGTTTTTTTGCTGTCAGAGGATTAAGTCCCACTGGTTTGAGGCAATTTAAGTTCGAAATTGCACCATACAGTTGTCTCTGCTATCAAAATTATATTATGGGAAATGCATAACCAAATACATGACATAAAAAGAGTAATAGGGAAAAAGGGAAGTGATGAAATAAACATGACTGGCAGAGGGATTAACCCAGAACCTACAGGTACTTCATGAGTCATTAGGGTATTGGGGTTCATGATGGTCACAAGCTGATGGAGAAGATCTGGCTGGGACACAAAGAGCTCTGGAGCCAGTTTCTTCATTACATTTTCTAGCTGTTCAGCTGCATACCCTGGGACTCCATACCAGGTTTTTGGTTCACCCCTGGAAATAGATGGTAAAAATTAATCAATCTCCAACACTGACAAAAGCAAAATAGTTAACCAGTTTGTCTTTTTCAGACCCTGCTTGTAAAACTATGCTACAAAGGCAGGTTCAAATCCGAAGGAGCATCATTAGACATTAGACAGTATATGTGATGTACTTTCCCCCTTAAAGAACAAAGTTTTGGGCGGGCCATGGTGGCTCAGCAGGCAAGAATGCTTGTCTGCCATGCCAGAGGACCCGGGATTCCCAGTGCCTGCCCAGGTGAAAAAAAAAAAAAAAAAGAACAAAGTTTAAACATGAGACTTTCTGAAGCTCCCCCCGACTTCCTCCTCCTTTTTCTATCTGCTGCTATGTAGAACTTTTAAGAATATAAGGTATCATGTCAGCTACAGGGTTGTGGGTACCACACTTTTCTATAAAAATTGACAGGTGATGGGAACAATCTATCTTCCTTTTCCCTTGCCCATTCTGACAGATGAGGTTAAATCAAACACTAATGCAGCAATCAGTATTTCTAAAGAACTTATTCTTCAAAGCACTTTACACTCTCAACCAATAAATCGGTAACATCCTGTGAGGCATGGTAATATAATTTTCATTTTACAGCCGGGATCAATTGCCTAGGGAAGCAAAACCAATGCTATACATCATATTTCCAAATCCGTCTTTCTTGTGGTACATCCTCAAATTCCTTATGTGGAAATTTGAGTGGAAACACAGATCTTCAAACACTTGTGTACTCAGAAGAACAAGTGAAATAGAGTGGGAAAAACAAATGTGAAAGAAGAAATGGCTTTGACTAAAGAACTTAAAAAGTAAAGTCCAAATATCTGCTACATACACACACACACACACAATGATGGGGCCAACATTAATTAATATGTGAGGTGATGCCAGGATTCATTCCCAACAAAAAAGAAGTTAATAGTCAAAAGGCTTGTAACTCCCCTACGGGGTATCTCGACTACTGTTCTCACTGACTGGGATGATAGTAAATGCTTAAGGGACAATTCATCAAGAAGATACAATTGTATAAAGAAATTGAATCAGTCATTAAAAAGCTTCCCAAAAAGAAAAGTCCAGGACCAGACGGCTTCACATGTGAATTCTACAAAACATTCAAGATAGAATTAGTACCAATCCTACTCAAACTCTTCAAAAAAATTGAAGAGGAGGGAAAGCTACCTAATTCATTCTATGAAGCCAACATCACCCTCATACCAAAACCAGACAAAGATATTACAAAAAAAGAAAACTACAGACCAATCTCTCTAATGAACATAGATGCAAAAATCCTCAACAAAATTCTAGCAAATTGAATCCAGGAACACATTAAAAGAATTATACATCATGACAAAGTAGGATTCATCCCAGGTATGCAAGGATGGTTCAACATAAAAAAATCAATTAATGTAATACACCATATCAACAAAGCAGAAAAATCACATGATCATCTCGATTGATGCAGAGAACGCAGTTGACAAAATTCAACATCCTTTCCTGTTGAAAACAATTCAAAGGATAGGAATACAAGGGAACTTCCTTAAAATGATAAAGGGAATATATGAAAAACCCACAGCTAATATCATCCTGAATGGGGAAAAATTGAAAACTTTCCCCCTAAGATCAAGAACAAGACAAGGATGTCCACTATCACCACTGTTATTCAACATTGTGTTGGAAGTACTAGCCAGAGCAATTAGACAAGAAAAAGAAGTACAAGGCATCAAAATTGGAAAGGAAGAAGTAAAACTCTCACTGTTTGCAGATGATATGATACTATATGTTGAAAACTCTGAAAAATCCACAGTAAAACTACTAGAACTAATAAACAAGTACGGCAAAGTGGCAGGTTACAAGATCAACATTGAAAAATCTGTAGTGTTTCTATACACTAGTAATGAACAATCTGAGGGGGAAATCAAGAAAGAAATTCCATTTACAAATGCAACTAAAAGAATAAAATACTTAGGAATAAATTTAACTAAAGAGACAAAAGACCTATACAAAGGAAACTACAAGAAATTGTTAAAAGAAATCACAGAAGACCTAAATAAATGGAGGGGCATACCATGTTCATGGACTGGAAGACTAAAAATAGTTAAGATGTCAATTTTACCTAAATTGATTTACAGATTCAATGCAATACCAATCAAAATCCCAACAACTTACTTTTCAGAATAGAAAAATCAATAAACAAATTTATCTGGAAGGGCAGGGTGCCCCAAATTGCTAAAGGTATCTTGAGGAAAGAAAAACGAAGCTTGAGGTCTCATGCTGCCTGACTTTAAGGCATATTATGAAGCCACAGTGGTCAAAACAGCATGGTACTGGCATAAAAATAGATATATTGACCAATGGAATCAAACAGTGTTCAGATACAGACCCTCTCATCTATGGACATTTGATCTTTGATAAGGCATTCAAGCCAACTCACCTGGGACAGAACAGTCTCTTCAATAAATGGTGCCTAAAGAACTGGATATCCATATGCAAAAGAATGAAAGAGGACCCATATCTCACACCCTATACAAAAGTTAACTCAAAATGGATCAAAGATCTAAACATTAGGTCTAAGACCATAAAACAGTTAGAGGACAACGTAGGGAAATATCTTATAAATCTTATCATTGGAGGTGGTTTTATAGACCTACACCCAAAGCAAGAGCACTGAAGAAAGAAAGAAAGAAATGGGAACTCCTCAAAATTAAACACTTTTGCGCATCAAAGAACTTCATCAAGAAAGTAAAAAGACAGCCTACGCAATGGAAGACAATATTTGGAAATGACATATCAGATAAAGGTCTAGTATCCAGAATTTATAAAGAGATTGTTCAACTCAACAACAATAAGACAGCCAATCCAATTACAAAATGGGAAAAAGACTTGAACAGACACTTCTCAGAAGAGGAAATACAAATGGCCAAAAGGCACATGAAGAGATGCTCAACGTCCCTGGCCATTAGAGAAATGCAAATCAAAACCACAGTGAGGTATCATCTCACACCCACCAGAATGGCCATTATCAACAAAACAGAAAATGACAAGTGCTGGAGAGGATGTGGAGAAAGAGGCACACTTATTCACTGTTGGTGGGAATGTCAAATGTTGCAACTGCTGTGGAAGGCAGTTTGGCAGTTCCTCAAAAAGCGGAATATAGAATTGCCATATGACCCAGCAATACCATTGCTAGGTATCTACTCAGAGGACATAAGCGCAAAGACACAAATGGACATTTGCACACCAATGTTTATATAGCAGCATTATTTACAATTGCAAAGAGATGGAAACGTCCAAAATGTCCATCAACAGACGAGTGGCTAAACAAACTGTGGTATATACATACGATGGAATATTATGCAGCTTTAAGACAGAATAAACTTATGAAGTATGTAACAACATGGATGGACCTTGAGAACATTATGCTGAGTGAGACTAGCCAAAAACTAAAGGACAAATACTGTATAGTCTCATTGATATGAACTGACATTGGTGAATAAACTTGGAATATTTTGTTCGTAACAGAGACCATCAGGAGATAGAAA
>PVIY010041207.1:0-21807 GCA_004026745.1 Myrmecophaga tridactyla
TGACTATGGCCTGCAGGGGCAGACACCCGAGCTTGTCACATGTGGGCTTCGGCTCTCAGCTAACGGGTCACCTCAGTTGGAATGAGTTTAGGCTCAAGGTAGCCAGCAAAGTGTCAGTGTGTACGCCTAAGTGTGTGTGTGTGTGTGTGTGTGTGTGTGTGTGTGTGAGGGGTCTTCTTCTCTCTACCTCCACTAACCCCTCCACTGCCACTCTGCAAAACATACATGGGCCCATACCCAGTAACCCAACACACACCCAGACAGCCATACTAAATGCATTCTCTGCTCCTAACCCTCCACCTGCATCTCTAAGATCCTCTGCCTTCCAGTTTTTAGAATAACAAGATAGGAAAGTCAAAGAAGAAAAGCATGGAGATTTTCAGAGACCAGGTTTTGAAAAATCAAAAGACGTTAATGGCATGGTTGGACACTAGCAGAACTGACAGCGAGCCATTTACCTCTGGACTCTGGAATAGACAGAAGAATGGGATGGCCAGTCACGTGAACATCGGCACACAGACATGTGCACGCTTGCACAGTTACGTATCACCGCGAGTGCGCACACTCAAACACAATTCGGCCAACTCAAAATGAATAGTCAACTCAAATATGGAAGCTTTGCCGTACAGAGAAGTAAATGCCAAAAGAGTATCACACATATAGCAACTCTACCAAAATGACTGAGGGGATGCAAATAAAAGTGAGTAAATACAATTACATCTCGGTGGGTTGGCAAAAGCTTGTGCCTCATGCTCATAAACGTGAGACCAGGCCATCCTCTTATTTCCTCCACACCATCCCCATCTCTATGACTGTTCCAGATACCTTATGATGTGTTCCTCTTGCCCAGTTCAGACAACAAACATTTTAATCCACGTATGGCAGACATGAAAAAGTCTCATCCCAGGAATTCCCTAATGCCACTGGGAGGAACCTCTCCCCCCAAAAACTGCTATGCAAGCTACACATTTTAATAGGTATAGTCACATGTATCTTTAACATCCCTTACATAGCAGCTGCCCACTGAAAAATTATATATTTATATTTTTATATTACTTTCTTCATGTCCTCTCCATGTACTTTGTCTATGTGGTTAAAGTTTAAAAACTATCTGATTTTAAATAAGTTCTTATTATTAATAAATAAGTTCTTGATATATATAGGTCAAAACTTCTTGGGTTAGGGTACTATGCCACAGTGACATTAATAAAAGGAAAATAGATGTTATTTTAAAAACCTTTCTTGATATATAACAGAGATATAGAAAAGTACACAAATCACAAGTCTTTAGCTCAGGGAAACAATTCTGGACTGGCTTACAAATTTGTACAACATCCTCATGCAGGACCCACGTCAATTGTCTCTGTACTGTTCCCTTTTGTGCATTACGTGCTGCTGACGTGAGCACATTGCACAGCATTTCAAATGCTCTCACATGGCCAGACTTTCATTTCAGAACTGGTTAACTGGCCACCAGTGGAATGGGAGAGGTGTGGAGAGAGTGGTATTTCCCAAAGAGGTGTGTACCACAGGCATCTGTATCATCGAAGGTGTTTATGAAAGGGAGATGCCCAGGCCTCACCTCAAACAGGCTAGAGTGGGGCCTATGAATCTGCCTTTTATAAACACTCCAGGGGAGTCTTAAGAACCACAGAACTTGACTAAAGAACCCATTCCCTTCCTAAGTCCCTATCATACTCCTTCATTTGAAGATGAAAGGCCACTGCCCTGACTTGCTAAGGCTTCAACCACACAAAATTTCTCAGATAATAGTCAATGAAGTTCAAAGAGTAGCAAGGGGTACCACAAAGAAAAAGTATCATCCTGAAGGCTTTGTCCCATTCTGCCTTTCTCCTGAACTCTACATTCTACATATCCAACGATTCCATTCAACCTAATGAAACAAAAATTGCAGAGAGGCAAAAAGAGCCTCCTGAGAAGATCAAGAATTGGATCTCCACTCTTTATTTCTGGGCTTCTTGCAAACGTCAAGCCAATCAGGGATCTGCATTTAATTGTGTCCTAGAATAAATCCTTCCTCATGAACCCAAAAGGATTTGGTTTTTAGAGTGACATAGTTGAAGAGAATATCCTGGGATTGCAGAGGAGTTCAGAAAGACTCTGTGATAGGGTCATGGCCTTTAGAACAAGTGAGGGGCAAAAGAATCCCACTACCTCAACCTAAACATACCTTTCAGAGAGTTTGGTGCTGTGATTTCCACAGCTTATAGATTCTTCTCATTATACATTATATGCAGAACTTTACCAAAATATAAATGGAGCAGAAAAGATCAGTGGGCAGCAGGTACCATCACTACTACTGATACTTATATCACTTTCATTATTATTACTATTACTATTGCAACTAACAACTTCCAATGCCTACCTGGTCAGGCACCATCCTAAATCCTGTAGATGCAGTGTCTCATTTAAACATCAGAGCTACACTCACTTAAATGTACCAACTACATCTTTCAATAAGAAAAGAGATCTTATCCCAGGTTGGTTACTTACATGAAGCATTTATTTCCATTCCTGTTACCCAAGGCCAAATGTAAGAATGTCTGAGCATGCAGAGCAGACAAGGGCAGCAAAAGGACTTTTCTACTAAAAAGCATCAATAAGTTGCAGAATTAACAATAGAAGTTATGTGCTATATGCCTTGGAACAACAGAAGACAGCTGAGACATGGCATCTGGCTATAAGAAGCTGCTAAACTAGCAAGGAAGAGCCAGAAATAAGTGAAAGAAAACTATGGATTATAAAAGCATTATAAAATGGATGGATGACAGATGATTGGCAAAGAAGGCAGTATAACACTAACTATAAGGAAAAATATATATATATATATACAGGACATAGCTCTTTTCTCAAGAAAATTTTGATAATCTTGGAGAGACAAGATACTCTCATATGAAATGATCAGAAAAACAGAAGACTGTATGTAGCCAGATGTTATACATAGTAGTAGATCTGAGGAATCAAAAGAAAGGAAGATTCAGGGCAAGCTGTAGTTGTTGGGGAAACTGAGAAGATGAAAACTAGAAGAATGGGTAAAGAATAGATATAAAAAGAGGATAAAAAGGAAAAAACAACCGAGGAGGAACACAGGCGAGCATAATTGGGAGAGAACAAGATCAACCTCCCTGGAACAGAGGCAGACCCATGAGTGAAGAATAGAAATGGGCAAAAGACAGCAGGAAGGTAAAGCTAGCCTGTCACCTAACTAAAGGGTACCACATGCTAACCCGAGACTTGGAACAAGGCAGATCACACCTGACAAGATGCCAGCCAGCCTGGCTCCTTCTGCTCCTGGGGAAACACCGAGCACATCTGAAAGCAAAAAGTCAGTCAAAAAATTCCCAGAATCTTGAACCATCATTTCACCACAGTAAGGAAAGGGCCCTTGATGTCATGATTTCATAGAGAGCAGCCAGATCTCAAAAGACGAAGTTGGGGTGATGGACATTGTAGATGGAGGAGCTCCAAGAAAGACCTAGGAGCAGTTGAAGGACAGTAACAGACACTACCTAAGTGTCCTTCCTACCAATGCTAAGATGCAGTGCTTCTGGGTACCCCTGGCCATGGAGAGGGAAGAGTACCGCAAGTCTAAGGGGATCAAGATTGCCTCCATAAGTATTTGTGATTCCCACTGACCTGGCACCAACAATATAAACTTCTAGGCAGAGTTTACACTGTTGCAGAAATGACCAACACTGAAAGCAATAAGACACGATTTAACGTCAGACAAAAATAGCAATATTTGGGTAAAAAAATGAGTACAAAGCTGCTGATCTGCAAACATTATTTCTTGGGTGAACTTCTTCACCTTATTTTTTTTTTCACATGAGCAGGCACTGGGAATTGAACCCAGGTCTCCAGCATGACAGGCTAGAATTCGGCCACTGAGCCACCTTTGCACCACCCTCATCTTATTTTTTAAAACACAACATTTATTTGGTTTTGCTATTAGGGAAAGAAAGTATAATACTTTTCTATTTGCATAATGTCTCATAGTCTGTCAACAGGCTATGAATATGTTAATCTTGCTAATAAATTGGAGGTGCTATTATTCCCACGTTATAGATGAGGAAACTAACACCCAGAGAGGGTACACAAGGTCACACAGCAGGTAATGATCAGCGCTAGACGTGGGTTAAATCACATGTGGCCTCATAATTTACTAAACTCTCGTAATATGCAAGATCCAGGGCTGGCCCACCAAGGTGGGTGGGAAAGCTCTCAGGAACAATACACAAGGGGAAAAGCAGCTTGTTCGCGGAAACTGGCAACCTTTCAGTTCACTTCACGCCACCTCACCAGGGCTGGCTAGGCCCCGTCCATCATCCCGTCTGCTGCAGGGTCTCACCTGACTAGACAAGGAGGGAATACGGGTGACCACTCTCTGCTCCCATCCCTTCCACCTTACAGCAAAGCGATCGCATTCTGGTGGGCGAATGGGTAACTAGGCATTTGCTACATAAAGTGGCAGCGAATCTTTGGTGGGGGGGGGCCACTAAATGGCATGAATTTCCATCTCTCCCAAGTAACCAAGGCACTCCTCCTAAGTCTTCAATGGAGAAATCAACTGAGCCTCAAGCCTCCCCAAAGCGCCCTCCCCTGCTTCTCCCTAGGCCAGCAATCACGGCCTGTTCTGTCTCACATAGCCACGGGGATCCCTCGCCCCTCAGGAACTGCCCAGGCTGTCTGATGCACGGGCTGCTAATACAGCATTATTAAGAACGCATTTGTCTCCACTCCTCGAAGCACGTCTGCTTCCCCGCCCGAAGAAAAGCTGCTCGCAGGGGCCCGCTGAGGGACACAGTGAGAGGCCCTGGCACTCACGAAGGGAGATCAGCATGCCAAGGGTTAAGCACACCCTGTAATAAGCATCTCTGTTCTGGCGTGTTGCGAAAGCCCATTACCTCCCGCCACATTACCTCATTCATTTCTTACATGCGGATGGTTTATTTTCCCATGAGCACCCTGGCTCTCAGTATTAAGTCCCCTCCTTCGCCTCTATTTCTCTATCCATCACATTTAACACTCTGACAGTAACAGTCTATAATGTTTCTATTCTACAAAACCGCTCTGTCAACTCCGGGCTTCCAGAGCAGCAACTGAGGAAAATAAATAACATCAACGCCAGGGACGACAGCATCACAGCTCCCTTTCTGCCGGGCTTTTTTTTTATTTTATATTATTCTACAAAGAGAGAAAAAATAAAAGGGATGGGGGATGTGGAAGCAAAGGAGAGAAGGAATTTCCTTCTGTACCCCACCCCCACCCCCAAGGGACGCTTAACAAACCTAAAGGGATGGTCTTGGCATTTCCCTTTCAGACAAAGAGGTTATCTCCCCTCTCTCTTCTCTCATCCCCTGGACCCCCACGTTTCATTTTCATGGTGGTTTAAGAGAGGAGTGATATTGATTGCACTGCCCTCCCTCGACCCGCCACGGTAGAAGTAGAGCCCAGCCTAGAGCCTGGGGTGTGCGTGCCACCCGCCCATGGGGAAGGGTCCTTCATACATTGTTGGCATCTTTTCTGGAGCATGAATCCAGTGAGGAGTACAAGGCAGCCCCCAGGTCCACAACCTCTGTTTCTGGGGACACTTTGGAACCAAGGAGCAGGCAGATATGCAGGAAAATGGTAACTACCGAATAAATAAATCACTCTGGAAAGCTGCCTTGTGTTGCCCTGGTACTAGGACTTTACCGAAACTGTTACTTTAATCATTTTGGAAAGAAATCTTTTAAAAACATGCTACAGGTCCATCTAGCTTCTTTAAAAATATCGAAATAAATAGATAGATGGATATTCTGAACTTCATTTGACCACCTCTTCATGGCCCACACCATTTCTCATCATGAACGCCAGTGGCCACCCAGCTCACTGCAGTGTGGGAGTCCGCATGCCTAATTCCACATCAACTAGTCTGCTAGGCTTTTCAAATTCTTGAATCTCCTTTTTATAGCTCGCCTGCCTTCCCCTTGGCTGTAACTGAACCATCCTGAAATTCTCACGCGTGGAGAACTTGCCCTCCCTGAGGCCACACGGTGTGCCACAGTTAACACAGGCATGGCGCCAGACCACGGAAGCCAGGCAGGACCGAGCCTTGGCCATGGGCCCTAAAGCCGGTTTCTGAACCCCTCCAGACTGTCCTCACATGGAAAATAAGGACAATCATGGTTTCTACCTACCAAGCTGGCTCAGGATCACCTGAGTTAATATGCTTGAAGTTTTTAAGATTGCATCTGCCGTTAGTAAGAGCGCTGTAAAGGTGAGTGATTACCGTGTCTATTTTCTAGGAAACCAGATAACCTTACAGTAAAAGTCATGTTCAAAATCAGAGTAAGGGGATCTTCGGTGGTGGCCTTAGAGCACTCCAATGAGTCAACTGCACAGGCTTAAGTACAATGTTTTGTTTACTGAGAGCCCTTCTGTGCTAACGCCCAGGCTCTCAGTGGTTACGGCTGGGTCTGGCTGCCAACATCAAGTTCTGAATGGTGAGATGCCACTGCAGAGTGACTAATTCAGGAGAAGGTAAGAACCTGGGGAACAAGAGAAATTCCTAAGGGCCTGTCGATGAACACTGCCAAACTCAGTTCTGCAATTCCTTCTATTCACCTTCACAGGGCTGTTCAAATAGGGCAAGAACATGAGGTACTATGTATAAGATTGTTCGATAAGCATAAAATGTTCTTCGCATCGTTATTTTTACCAACAGGATCCCAGGACACTTAACGTATTTTTAATACTCAACTTAGTACCCCAGAACAGTTAACGTATTTTTAAAAGTACTTTTAAATATCAAGGCATGCAGTGGTGGGAGTTCTGCCTTCACCCTCAACTCCTCCCCAAGGGGCCATGGAATTTTTTTTTCCTATCTCAGGTGTGGCGGAACAGAGAAGAGGGCACACCACGGGCCTGTACCTCTGCATTATGAGTGCCCTGAAAGAGTCGCTCACATCTCCTCCCCAAACCCTGCCTCTTTACCTCTCCTGAACATGAGAAGAGTCAGACTCCAGCAATTTCGAGGCTCTCCCCACAGAGCTGTGGAACAATGCCTGCGTTCCCACCAACGGGCAAATGTGAGGACAAAGTTAAGACCAAATGGGATTTAGCATGCCTGACACTCAGAGGCTAGGAGGGAATGGTTCTTATACTTCATTTCTTGTCTAGTTCAATTGCAAATATCATAGACAATCCCACGTACTGAGGCAAAGAGCACTTGTGCATTTATGACCTTTTCTTTTGGCTAGGGGAAGCAAGGTAGGGACCACAATCAGGCTAAATGACATTATTTCATTATTTTAAATGACCATATTTCATTACTGCTGCACATAGTACTCCTTAGTACTTCAATTTTTCTATTTCTGTGACAGAAAGGCAAAGGTGACCTCATGCCACCAAATGGCTCAAGGTGTCCCCAGGGAAAGAGTAAGCCTTTTGTATAATTTCTTTCCAACAAATTAATATTGAGAACTCCAATGAATAAAAGAAGGCAATGGGGGGGGAATGCACAGGTGGGTGCACTTCCTGCATTCCAAAGTTTATAATTTAATGAAGCGAGAGGGACACATGAACAAATCACTAAAATTAAGGGTTGAATAAAGGTGGGATAAAATACATGCTAATTAAAGCTACAGGTATTTTATTATAGGAACATGGTAGAAGGGGTGATTAGTCTGAATGCGGTCTTAGTAGAGCTTTTATATTTTCAAGGAACAAGTGATATTTGGGAGGCAAATATCTTAAGAGTTTTTAGTTATTAAGGGCTCAACTTTTCCAGTCATTCAACAGAGGTTCAAATCCTGGCTCTGCCTATTTCCAGGCAGGTGTCTTATGGCAAGTTATTTAACCCCTTTGAGTTATCTGTCAATATAATGGGGACAAAGATAGTACATACCTCATAGATTTTGCACTGAGGACTAAATGAAAAAATGAAGGTAAAGTAACTGCCCTATAAGGTTTAAATAAATATTGGTTATCATTATTATAATCCTTAACCAAACTCTAGGAAATAGGTGGTATAATTATTCCTACTTTCAGTAGTGAGAAAACAGAGGGATGGAGAAATCTGATAACCTGCCAAAATCACACAGTAGTAGGTGGAAGTCCAGACAAATTCAGGTCAGTCTAACATTCGACTTCTTTCCCACTGCAATTTTAGCCTGATCCAGTTATTCAACAAACTGTGACCCCCTACCAAAAAGTAGGTCCCTGGAATAGAGGGCACAGCTTATGAATTGTCTGAAGAGAGGACCTTCTAGCAGATAGAATGTCAGAGACACAGCCAATAAGAAAATTACAATTCTATGGGAGTTATCGCAATATGCCATGAAACCAAAACTCTACTTGGCATCCAAATCCTTTCTCCTTCCTAATTTCCTCATTCCTGCTAATGCCAAACTCATTCTCCCAGGTAACCAGATCAGAAAATCTATAAACACGAATGCAGAGACTTAAGATAGAAAACATCTTAGAATCTGTCTAATTCAAACTTGCAAACGGTGTAGCAAACTCCCCTGCTGCAGCCCTGGCAAAGCCTCATTTCCAACAGTTACATGACAAAGCCGTCAACTGTGACCACACTCTCCAATCACTGGGGACAGTTAAAATTGTTAAGAAAGTTGTTTCTTATACTGAATTACCTTCCATCTGAAACTTTTTCTAAAAACCAAATTAATAAATGACTTAAAAGTTTCAGTCATCCTTTACTCATCCCTTTCCTTCAACCTCCATATCCAGGTGATTACCAGACCTTTCAAAAATGCCTTCAAAATAATCGCTCCTTGTTCTAGTTTGCTAGCTGCCGGAATGCAATATACCAGAAACAGAATGGCTTTTAAAAAGGGAAATTTAATGAGTTGCTAGTGTACAATTCTAAGGCCGAGAATTAAAACGAGTCTATAGAAAAGTCCAATCAAAGGCATCCAGGAAAAGATACCTTGGTTCAAGAAGGCCGATGAAGTTCAGGGTTTCTCTCTCAAGTGAGAAGGCGCATGGTGAACACAGTCAGGGCTTCTCTCTCGGCTGGAAGGGCACATGGCAAATACGGCGTCATCTGCTAGCTTTCTCTCCTGACTTCCGGTTTCATGAAGCTCCCCGGGAGGCATCTTCCTTCTTCATCTCCAAAGGTCACTGGCTGGTGGACTCTCTGCTTTGTGGTACTGCTCTCTCTGAATCTCTTTCTCCAAAATGTTTCCTCTTTTATAGGACTTCAGAAACTAATCAAGACCCACTCAAATGGGTTGAGACATGTCATCCCCTAATCCAGTTTAACAACCATTCTTAACTAAATCACATCAACCAGGGAGATGATCCAATCACAGTTTCAAACATACAGTATTGAATAGAGATTATTCTACCTTTATGAAATGGGATTTATATTAAAACATGGCTTTTCTTAGGGGGCATACTTCTTTTCAAACCAGCACATTCCACCCTCTGACCCCTTAAAAAGACATGTTTTCCCCATATACAAAATACATTCATTCCATAACAATATCAGAAACCTTAAACCTTTCAGTGGCAATACACTCCTTTTCATGCCCAAAATACCATTCTCTTGCCCACACCCCATGTCTTTTGCTCCTGGCCGAAATCCCCATCATCAATCTCTGTCCACTCTAGTATATCCTCCACATTTCTATCCAACTAGAAGTTTTTAAATCTGGTTTCAGCACTGTCAACTATGCTTAAATAGCCACCAGGATTCCATTTCTTACCACAAATCTAAACCTCTCTGCTCCACTCCCAGTGTCACTATATGGGACCTACCTACGTTACATCTTCTTTCTCCTATTTTCCAATATACATCCTCCAACCTGGTTTAAACAACCATTTCATAGGATAGTACCACAAACATACCATGCATATAGAAAATGAAGCGTATATAAATTTTATGTAACTGGTCTAGGGCCACACATGGATGAGCTGGGACTAGAATCCAGCTCCTTAGATTCCGTGTCCAGGGCTTTCCCTCTAGTCCAGCAAGTTATGAGATGGGACTAATTGCCTGACTCTGGAAAATGTTGTGATCAGTGGCTAAGATGGTATCCATATGATCCCCTATAGATTATGGATTATTGATTCTAGAGGACCTAAAATATATCCTGGACCTAAAATATATCCTGGTCCATTCTAAAAAAAATGAGAGAAAAATCTGGAAAAGCATTATTAGCTTGTATCAAACCAAGTGTCCATCAACACATGAATGGCTAAATAAAACATGACATTATACATACAATGGAACATAACCCAGCCACAGAAAAGAATGAAGTTCTGATACATGCTACAACATGGATGGACCATGAAAACTTTATGTTAGGTAAAATAAGCCCGACACAAAAAGACAAATAGCATGTGATTCCAATCATGTGAAATATCTAGAATAAGCACATTCATACAGACAAAAAGTAGAAAAGAAATTGCAGGGCTGGGGGAATGGGCAGTTATTACTTAATGGGTATAAAGTTTCTCTTCCGGGTGGTGAAAAAGTTTTAGTAATGGAAGATGGTTATGGTAGTGCAACAGTGTAAAAGCAATGTTACTGAATTGTACCCATAAAATGGCTAAAATGGCAAATTTTATATGATCTATATGTTACCACAATAAAAAAAGGTGTGGTGGTGATGGTATCAACTTCCAGGTGGTTGTTTGGGAAAATAAACATGCAAAAAATAAAACAGCATGCAAAAGTTTAAAACATGAAAACCATGTAATATGGGCTCCAAGGAAGAAGTATATAAAGCAAAGTGAGTACAAAAAGTATAAAATATCTAGGAAAGTGTCAGGTGACTCAGGAGAGGCCTCTGTTAAGACCTTAATGATTCAATAAGCAGGATTTTTCCATGGGGTTGATAGGTATAAGGAAATCCTAGTAGAGGATACAATCTTCAAAGATGTAAAAATAAAAAGTAGCAGGTTTAAGAATCAAAGGTAGTTGCAACATGGGATGAGAAAGAAGAAAATAGGAAGAAAAAGGCCTGGAGAAATAGGCAAGGGCTAGATTACAAGGGCAACAAGAATTCTGCCAAGGAATGTGGATTTTATCCTGCAGACTTCAACTGTGTGTCCATCCCACAAGCACACACTGTGATGATCGGATTTAAGGCACACTCCCAATGGCATGGCTACAGAAAGACACAATTCCCAAAAGGCTATGAAGCTCTTCCTTCTCTTTCACTGAAGAAAGCAAATGGGAATTCGAGTGAGTGGAAGTGACACTGTTATCGTGATCACTTGAATTCATTTTAAATTTTAAATAAATAATTTGCAAACCTCGGGTCTTGGACCATCATTAATATCAAAATTACTTATGACACATTTCACAATCAATCGTGGCAGTTTGGAGATTCAGAACTGCAGCTTTTGACTGGGCTGCCAATGGAAAATTCTCAATAGGGGTCTGGCAAGCAGGTTTGCATGCTAGAAAGAGTACCCTGGTAGGTCTTAGATGGGATGGGCAGTCGGAAGACATCAGAGGCAGAGGTAACAGCTAGGAGGCCAATATAGCTGTCTGGGTGAGAGATGGTGAGGGCCTGACCCAGGACTGTGGCAGATGGAGAGGAGGAAATAATACGGGAGATAGATAGGTGGCATTTAGTTTTGTATTCCCTCACCTGGCACAATGCCTGGCATAAAATGTTCAATAAATACATGTTGATAGACTCAACACAAATCTGTTGATGATTAGATGGCAATAGTGTAGGGGACTGAAAAAAAGGTTTAAAATCTGATGTGAATATGAGGCTTCCAGATTGGTCAGCTAGGGGAGAGAAGGAATACAGGGTGAAGAGCAGGTTCGGGCAGGGGCACTAATGAGTTCTGCACTAGACGTGTTGAGTTTGAGGAGCCTGTTGAACGTGGACATAGAGATGCTGGCTGGGCCATTACATGTGTGGATGTGAAACACCTAAAACCAACCAATCTGGGTTTGAAATAAATGTTTTAATTTACCAATTTTTCAATAAAAATTTACCAAATACTGCTTTATGCTGATCACTGGGGATATGGGGATTGATAAGAAAGATAAAACCCCTGCTCTTAGCAAGATTATAGGTGGATATACTTGTGAGTCATGAGTGTTTAGGAGGCAAATGAAGCCATGAGGAATGCTGGGGATTATATTTGAGTTATGGATTAAGGAGAAGTCTTACTGAGAAGGCCTAGCCAGGCAGATCTATTCTTTGTTTGCTGCATGATACTCAAGAAAAAACCCTTGCTATGAACTAGCTGAGCTTGGAGAGCAAAAGCAAGTGAAAGCAGCAGATGGAAGAACAGATATACTAAGTGAGAGCACTCTAGAACAGCCAGTGGCATAGGCTTTATTGCTCTGCCAACCAGGGCAATTCATGTAGAGATCATGGAAAAATGGTGGAGGGACAGTGGGGTGGAGGGACAAGAGAGGGAAGCTCTAAAGTAATTTAGTGTAAATATCTACAGAAAAACAGGAGGGTCCTACCTGGAGGATGCCAGTAAAATGGCACACTTTGCCCTCTCAAACATAACCCAACCTTAAATGTACAAGATTAAATTTTTAAGGCCAACAACTATGGGTGATTTCAGTGACAGACTTGTCCTCAGGTCCTTCCAGGCATTGCACTAACTCTAATAGCTTCCCTTGTCCCTCAGATGGAACCCAGGGTACATGAGGCCCACCCAAAAGACCAGATTAAGGTAATCTATTTCATGCTTCCTCCTTTTCCCAACTGGACTGTCAAATAGCAGCATGAACTACAGGGCCAGTGCAGAGCTGCCTCTTGGTTTATCTTCAAGCACTGTTCTCCTGTTCCCAATAGCTGACATCGTGCCGTGTACTGTACAATGGCACTCTGGAGGGCCCCTAACTCAGACCCTCTCTCCTGTGGCAGAGGCCTCAGTACACACACAGTTACAATGGCAAATGGAGATCCCAAGGATGGCCCCGATCCCATAAGCAAAAACCCACTGGGGAATGCACGATGGGCCAAGGCTCAGAGAAGACATGTGCTGTGGTGGAGTGAACCTAATCTGGGTTTAGTCTTGACTCTATAATTTACTAACTGCAGGACTTTAGGGAAGTTACTTGACCTCTGTGTGGCTCCGTTTCATTACGTGGAATAAGGACCTAATAAAAAGTGCCTCCTTTACAGGATTGTTGTAAAAATTAGGGTAAGTTAACGCTCCTGAAAGTTTTTTTTTTTGTTATATCTATTTATTTATTTATTTTTCTTGCATGGCCAGGCTCCAGGAATCGAACCCAGGTCTCCAGCTTGGCAGGCAAGAATTCTTGCAACTGAGTTATACCACCCTTTATATTATTTTTAAATAGGTAATGATAAAAAAACATATTTTTATGATGTAAAGAAATACACATAAATTTTTGCAGCTGTCCTGTAAGTTTGACATTATTTCAAACTAAAAAGTTTAAAGAAAAACATACATTTACAATATATACATTATGATTACCACATACTGACGAGTCTTCCTTCCCCTCATCCCTGTTTCCAATCACCCTATTACCCGCCCTCATGTCTGGCCTCTGGAGATAACCAGTTTTAGTCATTTTTTATCTTCTCAGCGTTTTGAAAGGATTATTTTAAATGTAAAGCACTATATATTAGTTAACACTGCTGTAGAGGGAAAGTGGGAGGGGAGGAGTGGGAAGGGATGGATGGTCTTGCTGTCTACAAGGGGCCCCATTTCCTCCATGAAAACCTACCTCATTATTACCATAGTTCACAGGGATCCATCCTTTCATTCATTCATTCATTCATCCATTCAGCCAATATTCATTAAGTGCCTGCTCCATTCGAGACACTGGACTCAGCAACAATAGTTAGGAATGCTAAGATTAATAAGTGCTTCAACAACATTCTTGAGCTCACCCCATCCTCATTTACACTTATCCTCACTCTTTCACTATTCATTTCTGCCCAGATATGCGCTGCCAGCGGTCAGGCCATATACATGTTGTTTTGGCTTTTTTTTGTATATTCAACAGATAGTGCAGTACACACAAGTACCTAGAGGAGATGCTCAAACGCACTTGCTGATTGAGCTGGTCATGGGCAAGAAGCCCACTTAGACGGTGGCGCAACTGTCAGTTGAGTGACCTTGGTTCCAGCAGCAGCTCTATGAGACCTTGAGAAAATCCAAGATGGCCTGCAGACTCTTCGCCTGGGGTAGGCTCTAGCCAGGAAGATGCTTCAGCTTCCGGTGTAGCTACTTGGGACAGAAAGAATGGGTCTCTAAGTTCTTACTTGGCAAATGGAAATGACAGAGCAGGAAGAGAAGAAGAGGGGTCTTAGAACACCTTAAAAACTTAGTTCAAACTATCACAGAGAAAAAAAATTACTCCTCAGAAGAAAAATGCTATATGCTAAGCTACACTCAAGTATGATTTGTGTTGGGTCAGGATGTGATAATCAAGCACCCATGGCCCCTGCCCAGGCACCCAAAGACCTCCCGTTTTTTTGTGGGGTTCTATATTTTTTAATTTAACAATTCTCAATCGCTTTAGCTCATCCTTGGGCTGTCCTTCTGAACCCTCTGCATTCTTAAGGACTGGGAAGCTGCCTCCTCCACTTTTGCCACCAAGCGTCTTTGTGGCCTTGAACTGTAATGTAATATACCCTTCTCTGTGTCTCCACTGCTTCATCTGTAGAATGGGGACAATGATTCCTTCTCTACCTGCCACGTGAGATGCTGATGAGAATCAAATGGACTCATATACAACAGATACACTTGCGCTATAAAAACAAAATGTATTGCTGGTATTAGAATAAGTATTCTCCACGGGAAAAAAAAGTTCCTTTTAAATGAATCATTTTCAAGGTAAGGACCAATGAATCACTGGTATAGCACTCATTTCACATTCTTCTCCTTTCCTTTTCTGACCTTCCAACCCTAGAGAGACCACTCTGGCCTCATCTCATAACAGGCCTGACAACCACTTGCAAAAATTATCATTTTAAAGATTAATTCCAAATACAAGCACAGAGTCTCTTACATTCCTTCTCCACCAACCCCTTTTTAATGTGGCTGTCTGATACGCCTTCTTCCCACAGCCCCGCCAGGCCCTCCC
Organism: Myrmecophaga tridactyla; assembly: GCA_004026745.1. Taxonomy (NCBI): domain Eukaryota; kingdom Metazoa; phylum Chordata; class Mammalia; order Pilosa; family Myrmecophagidae; genus Myrmecophaga; species Myrmecophaga tridactyla. The sequence goes on from PVIY010041207.1 coordinate 15,074, forward strand.
TTTCTAACCCCTAGCCCACATCCTATGTGGCAGAGATGATAACCGATAATGAAAACCTGCGGCCTGCAGACACGGGAGAGTGAGAGCAGCAGAGGGGAGGCCGAGGAGGAGCCGGTCAGGATGCATGTAATCAGAAGGGTTATCTAATGCTAGTTTCATTCTAATTGAGTCAGTACCATATGTCACCCTGCAATAACATTGCAAGCAGCATGCAACTGAATACATATTTAATTCACATAATGGGTACAGCAGTAGAAGTAATCAAGGCAGTTTGCCATAAGCCATAAAGAAATGTAGCTTGTTCCTATCAAGAAACATTTGGCACTTAGGGAGAGAACTGTATCACCAGTGAGATTGGAACTGCATTACTGCAGAAGCTCAAGGGAAGAGAGGATGTGGGGAGCAGGGGCATGGGGAGAGAGAGAGAGATGAGGAGAGGGAGAAAGAAATGAGCGAGTGAAAGCACCAAAGAGATAAAAGCCAGAACATCGATTCCCTGCAAATGAACATCAATGAAGGAATATTGTCAGCTGATCGGTGACCATCTCAATATAATTAACAGCAATGCATATATTGGTAGGAGCTTAATGATTTAATGTTAAATGGGCCCCAGAATTTCCTGTCCTTCTTATTCTCCATTGGTCCAACCACTGTCCCAGGAAATGAATGCAGATATGGAGGGTCAAAAAAAAAAATCACACCTCTTCATCTGGATTGGCATCTGACAGAAACCTGCTCACCCATTCCCTTCATTTCCTCCCTCAAGGAGATGATTAATACGGCTGGGCAATGCTCATCAATATCTTTGGACAGATCAACTGGAGTTTTCATTAAACCCATATTAATGTCCTAGATACACAGCTGTGGACAGGTTATTCTAAAAAAAGAAGAAGAAGAAGAAGGGAAGGGACTGAAGAGAGAGGGAGGGAGGAGGGAGGAAGGAAGAAAGGAACGAAGGAACGAAGGAAGGAAGGAACGAAGGAAGAAAGGAAGGAAGGAAAGAGGGAAGGAAGGAAGAGAGACTCAGTTAAGTATTTGCTTGGAATTAACAGGAAACCTGGCCCCTTCCCTCATTAGAGCTTCTTCCCCCAACATGTTTTGATGTATATTTCATGAGGATAAACAAACATTCATTTCACTTTGGGAAGGTGTTTGCCGTAATGTATTGTCAGCGTAGCCAGCAATGAGGGGACATTAATTTCAATTCTGGTGTTTAAACACTTTGGCGAGTCCCAATTACTCATTGCCTAGCTCGATGCAGGCGGCGGGGAGGAAGGTGGCGGCTCCCCAGCGGGCAGCAGCGTCGAAGGCACTCGGGCTCCTCCCTCCGGCCAGCGCGGCTCTCCTCGCTGGGGAGGGCAGGAAGGAGGGGACACGGGGCTGTCACCCTCCCATTCCTCAAGCAGGCAGGAAAACGATGGTGAAATGAAGGGCCACTGCAGGGAATACCCAACCTTGCGCTACAGTGCAAACAGGAGGTCAGGAAATTAAATTATATTTTTTCTTGGCCTCAATCTGAGCATGCCAACCATTTACACGGAGAAGAACAAAGCGTTGAAAGATCCTAGGAAGGGAGCGATTAGGGGAAGAATGGAGACGAGAGATAGGATCACGTGTCTTGATGAAGACCTTAAAAATAGATGTGGAGGAGGTCATGGCCCATTTGCAACTGGAGGGGGTCACTGTCGCAGCTTTCAGCCACCCCAGGGCTCTTTAGAAATGTGTGTGGCAGCATCCTCCATTCTCCAGAGGATCAGGGATGGAGAGCCCATATATCACATGAGAAAATGTGTGAAGCAGCTTTGCAAAGCCAGAGAACTAAGCCAGTATCAGGGAATATTATTCCTTTATATCTCCATTTCTGATAGCACCTGCAACTTCAGCTAAATATCCTTTCGCAGTGTGCCAAACCTCTCTTTCAAGCTGTTATTGATCTGCATACACACTCAGATTCACCAGAGAATCTCCCTACTTACAGGAGCTCATTAGCAAATACTTTACCAAACTGAGGAATCCCTTTTAATAATGGGAAGAACTACCCCAGGTCTATCTGAACAGCTATTTCCAGTTCATGATAAACTGTCTCGGACAGATGTCCATATGTTTCAAAGATATAGCCATAACTAAGGTTGAGAGAATGAAGATGGAAAGAAGGCAGAGATGCATGGGCTCCAGAATGAGGGAAGAAGAGCTGAGAAAGATGGAAGCCCCCAGGTAAGTCTGCCCTCAGGAGAATGCCACGGGGAGTCCCAGAGAGTAGGATCATGGACATCCTGGGGGTATCACAATCTCCAGGGTCCTAAAGACTTCAGGAGTGCTGAACATCAGGAAGCCAATAAGGACGAACAAACACCACCTGGTTCTTATCAAAGTGACTTCTTCCTTAAGTGGGTACCAACTCCACAGTTTCTTCAGATACATTTTCTAAAAAGAACCCAGAATCGCGTACTAGAAGCCAACACTGACTACATACATGATTGCTCCATCTTATATTGCCAATACGAGGTAGAAAATGCTCTTGAAATTGCACATATTCGGGGCTTTATTCAGACTTTGGCCTGAGAATCTCTGTTGTCACACAAGATGGGCTGATACACAGTAGATAAAGGTTTAACTGTACACTTGTTAAAATACTGAAATACTTCCATACCAGTTGATAAAGTCTGTGCCGTAACCCCTCTGTACCCCCCAAGTGCACCCCTCTTTGCCCCAGTCCCTCCCCCATGCCACCCTGGTTGTTAACTAGCTTGAAAACCATTTCTGCATCCAAGAGTTATGAATGCTTAATGCTTCACTCATTTGTTTAACAAACTTATCCAAGGCTGATGTGCCAGGCTTCTGCCCAGGAGACCAGAGAAACTAAACCTTAACCTTGTCTCTCACACCCAAGAAGGATCCAAGAAGGACCCAAGAAGCATCACTTCCCTGAGGTCATAGTGACTTGAGCCAGGTTAGATGCCTTCTCACCAGCCCTACTCTTCCATCCGTCTGCTGATATCTTAACCTGCACATCCCTCAAGGAAAGTTCTTATGGTCTAATCATTCTTGATGTTACCTCTGCTGCAGCCAGCCCTGCTTCCACCCTACCTGATTCCCAACAGATAGGCCAGGAAAGTATCCCAAGGAGACAGACCAGACACAAATGACAAGCTTGACAACAGAGAAGCCTATGAGCTCTTGATCTCTGACCCACAGTGGAGAGACTGGAACAATGGCAAATAGTTTTATTGTAGATCAAAAAGTGTATGTGTTGAATAGCATACCATTATAGGTTCCAGGTAACCTAACACTTCCTTCTAAAACCACCATAAAGGTAACTGCAGTAATAAGAAGGAGCACCATCACAAACCACCTACGAGGTGCTGGGGCTTTGCATGTACCCTCTCTCATTTAAATCCTCACAAGCGCCCTGCCCTGTAGGTAGCTTTCCATTTTACAGGCAAATAAATCGAGACCTGGAAAAGTTAAGCAACATGCAAAAGTAATAATAGCAGATACCGAAGCAGGATTCAAAAACAGGTCTAACTCATAAGTCCAGGCTCTGTAACACTCACTGTGGGCCAAAAGGACCTAATGTTCCAACCAGAAGGTTGCAAGAAAGCCATGGTTTTCAGTTTTCTCTAGCAGACACTATGCTGTTGCTGGAGGGGAGGCAGCCTGAGTAAATAGAATGCCCATAGGTTTCAGAATCCTATAGATCTGAGCTCCTGTCCAGGATGCATTTCTCATTAACTGCATGACTTTGGAAAGTGATGTAAGACCCAGTCTCCTCATGTGAAAAATTCGGATAATGCCTACTTCTTGGAACTGTTGTAATAGTTGAAAAAAAAAAGTTCAAGAAGTTCTAACACTGCCTTGTGCAGAGTAGGTTTGCAATGATTATTAATTCATTTCTAGTCTTCAAAGATCCCTTTCACTTTGCATGGGAAACAGAAACACTTTTCCATGATTTCTTCAGTCTATAAAGTAAGAAAAAGCAAAGAGTGGAGCATGGAATCTAGGATAGGATGAGAGAATTCTGGCTTTAGAGGACCACTGGAGAAAGTTCATTTTGTATTTCTTCCATCCCAGGAAGTGTGAAGGTGTCACTAATTTGTAGGTGACATAAGCCCCTCTTGTTCTGGAATGCTGTGTTAAGCAGTTGCTAGGCTATTTCTGTGGGTTAAAAATCATTTTTTGTGTGAACATACAACTAAAACTAACAACAATAATAATGCAGAGAGATACAGGACAAGCCATTGCCATCTCCCAGGAATAGCTGTAACAGCAGGAAGCCTTCAAAAAGAAGGCTACAGAAAAGTATGAATAAAGCTAATACATTCATTCTATTGATGCTTTGGATTGTTTGGACATCATTTAACAGGCAGAGGTAGAACTCTGGAAGTGTAGAACCACATTCTGGTCATGTAATATCCAGTGTCCTTGGGAAACCCACTTAACCTCTCTGAGAGTCAGTTTCTCCATCAGTAACTGGTTCTCGTAATTTATGTCCACCCCCTAAATTAGGGTAAGGATTAAATGTGATAATGGATCCATAAATGAGTTTTCTTTTACTTCTTACTAGAGTTCAATACATGATTATATGTGCTTCTTACCCATAAATGTCTATTCAATTTGCTTACCTTCTATATTACAGATATAAGTGCAGACAAAAGGGGAATATATTCTATATGTGTATGAGCAAAAGAAGTACCATTATCATGCATACTGCCCCAAATCTCTTTTTGCAACTATAGGGTGACATAAGAAGAATTTGTCAGGTCAGGTGTCTCAAGAAGCACACTGGAAAAACTACTGATCCCTTTTTAAGTGGTTTTTGGACACATGGAGTGATAATTCTCTTTCTATACTTATTATCCTCAGGAAATAACATCTGCATACACCTTGGTGTCCAGAGAAAGAATGGTTGCTTAGGTGTATGAATCTAGGACACTTAGAGAAAACTCTGAATACAGTGTTCTCAACCAAGGACTATGGGGTCAGAGAAGAATCCTAGATTGCCTTGACCACACAGGATCCTTATTTTCAGTGTCTCAATTCTGGCTTCTAAAATTTTTAAAGCAATTTTTAAAACCACTTCTCAAAACTTAGGGGAGAGGACTAAAGCATAGGTTTCCTTTCTTCCCCCTCAGATAATTCATAAAGTATAAGAGAGATCAAAGAACAAAGAAATAACAAAGACAGTTCTCTTATTTCTGCAACACTTCCACAAAGCATCAGGAAACAGGGAAAACATGATGATAGTGCCATCTGCAAACTAAAAGCAAACAGTAAGCTTGAGCTTGAGGAATTCTTCAAGATATTCGTTAGGATGTTTTAATTTTAACTTCAGTTTTAGATATTCAGTAAAGAACTGGAAAGAAACCTTAAGAATATCGATAAATCATAAAGTCACTCTCTCCCCATCAGATACTAAAGGGAAAAAAAAAGGATGCACGCACACAACAACAACACAAGCTCATATCAAAAACAAAATTTTAATTTTTCCATCTTAATCAGTCTCTGGGTCCATTTCAACAGTCCTCAATTATTTTATCCTGTCTTACAACCAGTAAGGTTTGTCCAACATTTTAAGCAAGGTGATACAGCAGAAGGGCTTAGATGCCGATGATCTGTATTTGAATCCCAGCTCTACTGCCAACTATGCAATTCTCTCAGAGCCTTAGGTTTCACAGCTGTGACATCGGGAAGATATGAACTTGAATCCTGTCCGCCACAGTCATGGCGAGAATCAAATAAGGTAAGAGGGGTGAGACGAGGTGGCCTGTTGGGAAGAGTACTGGCCTTGGAATTACAGGCCAGGGTTAGAGTCTCATTCTGGGCACTTTCTACATCACCTTAGGAAAATTTCTTGGAAATTTCTGGGTTTCCTCTTCTTTAAAATAGGGCTATTGCTGCCCGTGTCATGGCATTGTGATGGGGTTCAAGTGAGACACCTGATATGATAACTGAAAAATCTATGTGATGCCACACAATGTTATCGACTAGTAAAGGACCATGCATATATATATTACCAAATGCTTTCTGACACTCATCAGGCAATTCTGAGGTTTAAACCCAAATTTGATGATGGTCACAGCATCAACCACTCACTTGGAGACTTCCTCTCCCTTTATGCTCTTCTTCTTACTGGTGTAGCATAGGGAACAGTTCTCTACAAGAAAGGACTTTCATATCCTGGGTTCTGAGCAGTGCTGCATTTTGGGAAAATAACTAGGATGAAAGAAATGGGCCTGACGCCACTGAGAGCTGTTCTGCCCTTGCAGAGATCCCATATGCCAAGAAGGAAGGGTGTGAGGTGTGCAAAAGGGGGAAATTCCCTTTTTTTTTTTCCCATTCAATCGTTGTCTGCAGTTGCAGTAACTCCCATCATTTAGGAGTCACCACTCCTAACATACAAGTTTGTCAAAGATAGAATTATGCCAAATAAAGAATAATGCCCCTAGTATCTAGAAGCTGTTCAATAAATATTTATTCAACAAACTGATGGCTGTCTGGCTGGGTGGACAGATGGACAAACCGACAAATGGATAAATGGACTGACGGACAAATAGGTCTTTATATGGGTCCAGGAGAGGTCTACCAAAATCACTTCCATTTTAAACACTTCCCCAAAAGTGGAGAATTCCAAAATCCAATTTATTCATGTGACTGTTCTATGACCAGTTTAGAATAAGCAGAAGAAGGGCCTGTCTCAATTAGTGATGGCTCTTCAAAAAAAAAAAAAAAAAAAA
>PVIY010041208.1:0-21814 GCA_004026745.1 Myrmecophaga tridactyla
ATATTTATTTGTTAAATCCTATCTTCTCTGTATAACTCCACCAACACCTTTGATCTTTCCATACCTCTCTTTAGGGTTGTTTGGGTTATGGCAATTCTAAATTTTTTATATTGAAAGGGTCTGTCAGTAATATGGCATAGGGAGATGGAACTATCTGATGTTCTGGAGAGGCTGGGCTAGGTTTCAGGACTTATCTGGGCCAGGGACCCATCTGGAGGTTGTAGGTTTCTGGCAAGTTACTCTAGTGCCTGGAACCCTTGTGGAATCTTATATATTGCCCTAGGTGTTCTTTAGGTTTGGCTGAAATGGCTCTGGTTGGGGGTTGGCAGATTATGATAGGTAGTAAGGTCTACATGAAGCTTGCATTAGAGCAACCTTCAGAGTAGCCTCTCGACTCTATTTGAACTCTCTCTGCCACTGATACTTTATTAATAACACTTCTCTTCCCCATTTTGGTCAGGATGGAATTGTTGATCCCATGGTGCCAGGTCTGGATTCATCCCTGGGAGACATCACCCATGTCTCTAGGGAGACTTTCACCCCTGAATGTCATGTCCCACGTAGAGGGGAGGCCAATTGATTTCACTTGCAGAGTTGGGCTTAGAGAGACTGAGGCTACGTCTGAGCCATAACAGAGATCCTCTAGAAGTAACTCTTGGGCATGCTATAGGTAGTCTAAGCTTCTCTGCTACCTACACAAGCTTCACAAGAGTAAGCCTCATGGTTGAGGGCTTCATGAACTTTTACTCTGGCCCCACCCACCCTCACATCCTAGGCAAAGGGCCAGGATTATAAAACTAGGATTTAAACCATGATTTAGACATATATTACCGATTAAAATGTCTCTAAATTGGCAATAATTATCCTTCTGTGCAACTGTATTAAAATGCTAGGTGCTCTTAGGAACTGCTCTTACTGGATGGAGACAGGTATATGGAGGTAGTTTAGGGAAGGATATAATTGTTCTCAGTCAGTGGGGAAAAATTCTAGGAAAAACTCCTTTACCATCTCCTCATCAAAGTTTTAAAAACCACTGACCGCTGATCTTAGCTTCCTGAATGTTAATGTTACTGGGGAAGGCCATATACTGTTGCAATTTTATTCTGCTCTAGTATCAGGATGTATAACATCAAGTAGTTCTCAACCCAGGGAAGTTGGAAATTGGTGGCGGTAGTTTCTGGTTATCACAATTTGGGCAGTAGACAGCGATGCTAAATGTCCTGCAATACACTGTCCTGCATGACCAAGTGTTATTCTGCCCAGAATTCCAGTAGCACTTCCGTGATTGGCAATACTTACAGTGATCTCTAATTGACTCTCAGTTGCATTCCCGATAGTGAACGTCCCAGATTTTTTCTGTTTTTCTCAAGTCCACACATTGCTGCCATTCTAGATCATTTATATTTTTATTTACAGACAGTTCATCCAACAAGAGCTTAGTCAAATATCCTCCCTCTTCCCCTTATGATTCTTCTCTACCTGTGCCCATTCTGTCCTCCTTCCTTTTCTCTCAAAGAAGCCTCTCTAGTTCTTCCCAAAGGTAAAAACAGCTCCACCCAAAGCTTTGATCCCATCCCACACCATCCCTGGCAATTCTGTCTCTTATCTTTAATGCCTTGCCAGTGTCTTTAACCCTCATACTTTCTTCCTCATACTAACATTCCATTTCATTTGCTCAGTGTAGGACCCGGCATGTGTAAACTGTCTTAGGCAGGCAATTGTTGCCTCTTATTTCTTCACCATCCACTGGCTCCTAAATCCTTTGCAATCTGATTTCCACCCTCCTAATTCTGCTCTCCTGAAGGTAGCTTCCTCTCTGCATATATGCAGGATTCTGACTATTGGACCTCTAGTTCCTTTTCCTCATTGTCTTCCCATACACTGGATACGGGTATTGACTCTTCTTAGCTTCCCTGAGCTGTTACCACAAGTACCACACAATGGATTTGGCTTAACAGCAGGAATTCATTGGTTCTTGGTTCCAGAGACCACAAGTCCAAATCCAGGTGTTGGCAAGACCAGGGCCTCTCATGGGGTCAGTAGCTTTCTGGTGTTGGCTGCCAGCAATCCTTCAGGTTCCTTGGCTTATATTTCCATCTCTTATCACATGGTGGTATCCTCTCCTTTCTGGTTTCTAGGACTTCTGGGTTATCATTATATGGCCTCCAGTAATCCAGATTAAGGCCCACCCTGCTTCAATGGCCACACCTTAACTAAAAATAACATCTTCAAAAGGTCCTATTTACAATGGATTTATACCCACAGGGACATGGTTTAAGATTAAGAACATGTGTTTGTTGGGGTAAGTAATTCAATCTACCTCCCCTGAGTGTCCTTGGCCTTCTTCACATCTAAGTGAATGATTGTGGAATCCACAAAAGTGGCCAGCCTCAATTCCCCGTATACCTCAGGCTGCACTGCCAGCTGCCCGACATATAATTCTACCTGGATAGTCCACTGTCATTCCCTTAAATTCAAAAAATAAAATCCAACACCATTAATTGATTAAATTATATTGTAAACATCTAAAAACTCAATATGATATATAGAGGTTCCAAAATTATCTTATGGGAGCATTTTCTGTTGCTACATAAATTAACAACTCCGAAAGAGAGTTCCATGGGAAATGTGTTTGAGAAATATATCCCAATTGCTATCCCTGACTTCAGCTCCTCTTTCCCCAAATCTATCATTAAACAGGATGCCTAACATAGTCTTCCTGAAATACAGTTGTGATCAGTTAGTCCCTTGTTGAATAAGAATAAGAATAGGAATAGGAATAGGAAGGGGAAGAGGGGGGGAGAAAGAGGGGAGGGAATGGGGGAGGGAGGGAGGAAGAGAAAGACAGGGAGGAAAGGAGAGAAAGAGGAAGAAAGGAAAGAAGGAAGGGAGGATTTTTAATGGTTCCCAATGACGTACCTAATGAACTTCTAAATGTCTAATTCCTTAGAACAGTGCAACAGTTAGGATAAAATAGCCTATGCCACATAAGCAAGCAATTCACAGATCTTAGTTGATTAAAACAATGAAGGTTCATTGCTTGCTCCTGTTACATGTCCCCCAGATGTCAACAGGGAGACTCTTCTCATTTTTTAATGGCTCAAAGACTCAGACTGATGGAGTCTGGCCAGACAGAAAAGAGCTCTGGAGTGTCTTGTACTGATAGTTAAATGCTTTGACCAGGAAGTGACACATGTCACTTCTGTTCAAAACTTAGCAGCCAGAGCTAGTCAAATGACCTCATCCCATTACAAAAGGTAAGTATGATTACATCATGTGCCCAAAAAGGATAGAACCAGAAATATTTGGAAAACAACACTAATGGCTATTGCATATAGCATGCATACCTTCTGTGATCTTCAGAAAGTTTCTATTATCGTACACCTTACACTTCAGCCATCCTGTGTCATTTTCTGCCATTCATTCAATAACCAGGAAATAGGTATTGAGTATCTAGTGTGAGCCAGGCACTGTGATGAGACTGGGAAAGCAACAGCGAAAAACCCTAGGGCTGAAGATAGACAACGAATTATCAATTTCATTACAGAATAGTGAGGACCACAGGTGCTGGAACAGCACAGAGAAGACGCACCAAACCTTCCACCTCTGCCTATGGGGAAGGGCTGGGAGCAAGTGGGAGTGGAATGAGGGAGTGTAATCTGCATCTCCAAAAACAAGTAGATGTCAGTTTGCTGAGATGGAGGTGTGGAGGTGGTCCAGGGAGCAGGGAGGGGTTGAGAGAAAGGGCATTCCATGGTCAGTGAACAGCACAGGCTTAGAAGAGAGAAAGTGTACAAGTGGGAAGGTAGGAACAGGTGAGGCTGAGGTTCGAAGTCAGGGCCAGATCGTAGAGTCCTCTTTGCCTCGCTGAAGAGCATGAACTTTATCAACAACTAAGTAAAACTTGTGCTTTCCCAACTCCAAGTCTCTGAGCTCACCATTTCTTTTAAACAATTTGCCCTTCTTCCCATCGGTCTTTTCACATCCAAATATTCTTTTGGTGGGTACCATCAAATACCCTGTAAATCCCAGTTCAAGTGATTCTTCCCCTAGGAGATGTTCCTTAATATTCCCAGCCAGAAGCACTGTCCATCCCCTTTGTACTCTTTAAGCAGTGTCTGCTTTGAATTTGGCATGCACCCCTTCCTATCTTGTATTAAACTGGTTGTATCTAACTTCTGACACCATCAGCTCCTTGAAGGATAAGGGGAACATTTCATTTTTTCACTTTCCTGTCCTCACACCATTTTTTTCTCCGTGCACCAGGCACATGGCAGATACTGGATGAATATTTGTGACTCTTAGATCACATGTTCATTGATTTCCAGTATCAATTTGTAAGCAAGTATTTAGCAATGAAGAGGATGTCTTTTCCAATAAGAAAATATCTTTTGTCAAATAAATCATTAAATGCATCTAATTTTTTTGAGACAGTTTCTGTTTGCGGGAGTTTAAGATTACTTTGCTGTTAAAATTGTATAGTTTGGGGTCAATGTATTTGAATGGTAAATCTTAAAAGAATGAATCTTTTGAGAATGGAGAGTAAAGTTATTGGAGGAAAGATTAGAACCTTTTATTTAATTTGTGGGAAGTATCAAGATGATGTTAATATGCTCCTAAAGTTTATTTTTGAGGCTATATTTTTATGTAGGTGATAAGGGTTATTCAACTTTTTCACACATATTTTTGATGCCATTTATGAATCATTATGTAATTTAATAAAAATATTTTAGGAAAATTTATATCTTCATGTTTCTAAAGTTCTTCAGTTTCTGCCTTTTATAAAAAGTTTTTCCTCCAAGAAAATTAATTTGCATCATAATGGAAGTACTTCGTCAGAAAAAAGTAAAGTTTATATATTCTGTTGCTCTTAAGTTTCTGTTTCAGTAAATATTCAGTATTTGAATAAAGTGGATTTTCCCTTAAAGAGTGTAATTTCTCCTTAAATGTTTGGCATCAGATGAAATTTAATCTTGTGTGCATAAGAAGCACAGAGTTATGGGTCTATGACTGCCATATTTATGTTTCCCCAGGAGATGGTTGTACAACTTATTAGAATGCATGATGTCCTGTAGGCCGTGCCCCTAAACCCACCCACTCTTTTCCTTAATTGTTTAAGTGGATGTGATGTATTCATTTTAGCTGTGAGGATCCTGATGGATTGCTACCAGATCGTCCCCACCTTCTTACCCAAGTCCCTTTGTTATTTGTAAGATTAGAGCCTAAGATTAGAGCCCCTGGCACTTGTAACAGAAAAACTAATTGTGCTGTGTTTTGTAGGAAACTTCAAACTTTGCTCTCATTAACAGCCTGCTCTAATCCATTGAACTAGTTAGCAGCAACAGTAGGTGGCCTTGAATTTAAACAATACTCTAGGCCTGTGAATGCAACGATTTAAAAATAGAATAGAGCATCAGTATTTGGATAATCTTGGAATCAACACTTGAAGATCTAAATCTAGGAAAAGCATAGAACTTGAAATGAAATTTCTGATTTTGTTGACCAGAGAAGCATGTGGTCACCAGATGGTTCCCCTCCTGGACAGTAATTCCACCATCGCCACCCCCTCACCTTACACACACACAGAGCTGATGCTTTCCTGAGAACACGGAGCTTGGCTTTTCGTTCTTACTAATAAACTCACCCTAGAAAGAGAGGTTCTGTTGTACTGTTTCATCTCACGTACCAGGGAAGTTTCTTATCGTGTACCAGGGAATACCACACAAAGCATCTTGGAATATCTATGAATGTCTTACTGCTTAGATTGTTTCCTAAAAGTCAGGGATTTTCTTTGTGTAGCATCATTTACTAGATGTGTTAATCACGAGGGACTCACGAACAACTGTAATTCATTGAAATTTAAGATTTTTATTTCCAGATAAGTAAAATTGGAGAAAAAGCATAATCTTCCCTTAAGGTCATCTGGTAACTTCACTAAGAAGGTAGGAGTAAATATTTCTGGTTGCTTTGAGCAACCAGTCATTACTCATACTGGGCAATGAGAGAGTTAAATTTCACTTGCATTCTGTAATGTAGTCTGATCATCTACTGTTTCTTTCTTTTGGTAGAGTGTATACAGATACATTTTCTTTCTTGTATTTGCATTTAATACTTTTGAGAGACAATCTATAATTAATCGATATGTTCTATTGTTCTCTATAATTCCCAACAATAATTTAGCCAAAACGAACAGGAAATTCTCCCGGAAGTCTAACCTTTAATGAATACTGAAACCAAGCTCAGCCATTAAAGGAAGTAATTAAGAAGGCACCCCATCGTGCTTATGTATGCTAAGTCAGCCCAAACAGTGGATTTTCCCATTTTTATGAGCTTCTGCTGAATTTGAATTTCCCTTGAATTTCTACATTTTAAAACAAATACGTAAGAATCTATTAGTAGAAATGCTAATTCTATAAATATTTATTTTTAAAAATTTATTCTTCATGTAACATTAAAACAAATGGCCTAGATCATGCCAATAAAAACACCTATTCAAATCATCAACAACAAGAACAAAAGGTAATAAATAGCAGAGGTACTTCCTAGGTAATTATATATGCACACACTACAGGTCAGTGCATGTTTAGGTGTTTATTCACGTCATATAACATTCTGGACATTTAATAACCATAAATTGTGAAAAGCTTGTAAGGGGTCATCTGTTTAATTGTATTATTTCAGAAATGGCTGCTCCTATATTATCCCTGAAACATCATCGGCTAATGTGGCTTCTTCCCTCCTTCCACCTCCACCTTTCTTTCTCATATGCATCAGAGTCATGGCTAATCTTTATACAATGTTTGCCATTTGGCAGGACTGTTGCCCTTAACACATCGTCTCACTTAACCCTTATAGAGACTCTGTGAGTGGGTTGTCCGTCTGGTCCCTGCGCATTACCTCCAAATCCTCTTCCTTTTTTCCCTTTGCTTCTCACTGAATCCAGCTCTGACTTTGATTAGATTCCCCTCTCTTCCTGCTTCTTTTATTCTCATACATCTAATTACTTTTTTCCTTTGTTTTGTTTTTTAACTTTCTGAATCATTCCCCTTTTTGTGTCACTTATTTATCTTCTTATCTTCTTTTTCTCCTACTTTCTCTTTTCTCTGTCACATTTTTTCGGTACTTCCACCTTTTCCAACTCCTTAGCTGACAGCCTTTGCTGGGTGGTGAGCGCTCATAGAGTCTGGTGAGTGTTGAGCACTCCCAGGGCTGAGCTCCTCGCTTGCTCCCATATTGCAGGGGTAGGTCAGGCCCACGATAGGCTGGGGTGCCTAGAAGTGTGAAGGACTTGGAAAGCAACAGATCCAATGAATGGTGCACACATGGTACCACTTTGGGTTGCTAATCAGATTATGTGTCTTTAGAGAAATAAAGGCCCAATCTTCCCTGATGTGTATTTTAAAAACACCATTCTTAGCAAGGATCCTTTACAGCAGTGCTTATAAATCACTACTCAGAGTCACCTGGCAAAATTGTTAAACAGATTCCTGAATACCACCTTCAGACAGTCTCCTTCAGAAGATCTGGAGTTAGGAATGGAGGTTGTGCAGTTCTAACTAGATTTCAGGTTATGCAGATGCTGCCTGTCCACAGACCACTGTTTGAGTGGCACTACTTTACAGTTATTTCTATTTTTCTAATACCTAACTTAAATCATTCTGTCTTTGTGGTTTAAGGCTAATCCCCTCTGTTTTTCCTCAAGTGAAAGTGATTGGCAGGTAACCCTTTTGAGTTGCATTCACTTATTAGATTCTTTTTTTGTTGGTTTGTTTTATTGACTAAGTAACACCAAATTTCTTAGCTTTTTATAAAATCAATTTGTAAACCTTTCCTCTCTCTTATTTCTATATTCCATTCCTTCCGCCAGTTTTCTACATTTTCTTCCAGTTGTAGATTTACAAACTAAATTTAATAATTTATTACTTTTAATTGGAAAAAGAATTTTCTTATTCATGCTTTGGTGTGTGAATTAACTTTTGGCCCCTATATACTTTATGTACTAAATAAAAGATATATACTTATTTAGCATTTGCATGTAATGCATTGTACAAAGTAGACTGGGGAAACACAAAAAAATTTAAGATACAGACCCAGTGCTCCAATAGCTTTAAAACTCCTTAGGAAGATCAAACAAAACACAATACCAATAGTGATAACAAAACAAAGTCACAGAAAAATAGGACTTTTGGAATTGAAATGGATCTACTAAATATCAAGCATTAAGTAGCAATTCAAAAGGCAAAATATACACTCTGAAAGAAAATAATTGAGTCAGTCATGCTTAACTGAAAATAGTGACATCGACAAAATCATTTATTTATATACCAGTACCCACACAACTCTATTTTCTATGTGTGCCACACAGTTATCCCTTGACACATGCCACATTTTTGCTATCATTGGCTATTTTGTCCTTTCTCTTCTACTACTATTTAAGGTCCTCCAGAGCAGAGACAATGTCTCATACCTCTTCAGACTTTCAGCACTTGAATACAGCATAAATATTTGTTCCCATTTACTATTGATTAAATAAGTGAAAGGGAGAAAAAGGACCTAAACTGATTGGGAAATGGTCACTGAATCACATTTAATTTTTTAAAGCTTACCTGGCAACTTCAGATCCATTATATTAAAGATCCTTGTAGAAAGTAGCATATAAGCCCTAGCACAGCATTCTTCATGTAGAAGGACCTTATTATAATATATTGAGCTCATCACTTCGTTCAACAGTTATTACATTTTTGAAATTCTATCAGACCAGGCTCGGTTTCCTAGCACTTATTAATTCACTCAGTCCTCCTCACAACATCCTTATGATACTGGTAGAGACCCTATTTTACAGATGAGGGGAGGAGATATAGAACAAAAAGGTGAATTCATTTGTCCACAGCCCAAGTGGTTAAGCTAAAATTCAAACTTAGGTAGTCTAGATCCCAAGAATGTGGGATCCCCCTACATCACCAAAGGAATGCCCATCACAATCTCACTCTCTGCAGTTAGGTGACTCTTTCTGTATTCCTTTTTGCGGAGTTGGACATTGTAGACTCTAAATTATAACAGAAAGTGTGGTGGTACATGTAGGTTTGGGGCTTTGCGCTGATCTCGCCTGATATGCTTAAAGTGATTCAAGATTGAATAATGTTAATATCATGAAGTATATGAATTTCATGATAGTGTCAACAAAATCCTGGAACTTATGTTATTCAAGGCTCTGACATTTTTAAAGTTTTTAAATGTTGAAGTCAGTATCTAAATTCTTTATGGTTTGAAATCTGGTTTTATAAAGACATGTCTTTGTAAAGAAATTGTTGATCCTACCTAATTGTAGTGTATGAAGCTAATTAGACATGATGTGGTATATATATATTATATCACATTGAATCCATCCTTCATATAAACCATATCAACGCCTATTAGGCCTTTAAGTCAAAAGAGTAAAAAGATATATTATACTACTGTCTATACCGTTGTCAAAGTGTATGGAGTAGCGTTACCAGCTCAGCATTGCTAGCTCAAGTTAGTTCTTAGGACGCTCACACAGTATGGCAGAAGCTCTTTTCTTTCTTTCTCATGAGAAAGGGCACTCACAGGAGCAAGCTGTGAGTGAGTGCAAAGCATGGGAGCATGCAGACTCCTTTTGTCTTAGTCTCTAATGCAAAGGAGTCCTTCCACCGGTTTTGCCATTGGCTGGCTACTTAGGAGTTACAATTTAGTCTCAGAAACTAGCCAATTAAAAAGTGAGTTTTTTACACCTTATTATCTTAATTATTCACTTGTCTTTGACTAACCACAGATGAAGGCATGTTGAGTCCTTCATTTGTGTATTTAGCTGCCCTTAGAGAGGACCAATCAAGAAAGCATCATATGGGACCAATCATAGATGAAGGGATGTTGAGTCCTTCATTATCATATGTTGTTGGGGAGTGGGGGAATGTGGGCCAGGTTAGAAGGTGGAGGCTTAAGTTACTTCCTTATTTGAGTGGAAGGAGTCCACCATCCCTTACAAAAGCAAAGTATTGTCCTCTGATCAAAGTTACAAAAATCTTTGAGCTCTTAAAAGACTTTAGATTATTCCTTTGTCACTCATGCCTGGATTGCCATTGAAGACTGCTCCAGTAAGTGAAGCAATGAGTAAAGGATGTCTGGGGAAAATTCTATAGCAACAGAAATTCACAAGCAGATTTCTAATTTTTTTAATGTATTGCAGAAATTGTAAAAATCATAACTAATAATGATTCTCATACAGTTTTCAGTCTCCTCATTAAACCAACATTCCACTGGTTGTATGTATAAGGAACAAATGGGTCAAATTTATATTAACAGTCATCAATGGATAAAGGAAATAATAGCCTAGGGCAGGTTCTCTTATTTAAAAATTAGTCCTTAGTTAAAATATACACATTTAGAAATTGCTTTTAAACATGGTTTTTATTTATTTGAGTAATATGGAATGTATTTAATACCATAAAAAATTGGTAACCAAAATTGCATAGTGAAAAAAAAATCAAAGGCTGGTTGTTGTAGTTTCTTGAAGGTTAAAAGTTTTAGGAAAAATCAGTCCTTCTTGATACCAGTCTTCTGATTAACACAATGTATGAAGTATACAGACTTTAAAGCAAAACAAAACAAAAAAATTGTTTCAATGACACTGACGAGGAAACTATCTTCTGTAGATCTTAATGCTAGAACAAAAGGTAAATGTGTAAATACCTACCTTGGTGCCTGTGTGATGTTAGGATATTTATTAGTTCCATGCTAATTGTTTTTTTTATCCAAGACTCACTTTGAATGGGTGGGATTACATTTGCATGGAAACAATCTAACCAGAACGTCCTACCCACAATAGGTCTGTGCCCACAGAGATGGATTAAAAGAGCATAGGCTTTTCTGGGGTTACATAATGGATTCAAACCAGCACACACATTTAGAACAATTTGATCAGCAAAATAAATAGTGATGGGCTATAATCCATTGAATAAAATAATACAATGAAGTCCATACCAATGAAAATAAGTAGGGAAGAAGGGAGATTTCATCCTTAAGACAAAAATTCAACTAATTACTGTTGAAAGAATTATGAAAACAGAAAATAACCATATGGAAGCCATTACTGTTAAAACTGATTGAGGCAAAAATCATTAATGGATGTTTAAATGATGGTAGAAAGTTGGAGGAGCACCAGGATATCTACACTGTTTCAAAATATCTACCCACAGAATACACTTTCCTTATGAAGGGAAAATAGTAGCTTCACAGTGAATCAACTTAGCAGACATACCTTAACCAAGTGATCAAAGTTATCGCTAATGTCAAAACCTTTCAGCCAAAGACCAGCAGGAACACACCTGTAGCTGAACATACTGGGTTTATGTAATTGTGGCAGCAAGGGAGAGCACACACTATGCGGAACTGTGGAACATCTCAGTAAGAGTGTTAGAGAAGACTTAGAGGATTTGGACTTGAGTTAGGTGATTTGGGAGAGGATTCAAGAAAGGAGAGCTTTGTTCTGGATTGGATATTGTGAGGAAATGGGCAATTGTATGATTGGATACCTTATTGTGCCTGTTTGAAACTATCGTTCACCCAAAAAGCCATGCCCTTTAATTCTCATTCAATATTGCTGGATGGGATCTTTTTTATTGTTTCTCTGGAGATGTGACCCACCCAATTGTGAGTGGTAATCTTTGATTAGATGGTTTTCATGAGATGTATTGCCACTCATTCAAGGTGGCATTGCTTACTGGAGCCCTTTAGGAGGAAACCATTTTAGAAAAAGCTTCAGAGCCACCAGAACCGACAGAGCCAACAGAATGGGGCAGAGCCCCAGGCAAGCCATTGAAGAAACCGGGAGAGAAAGCTAGCAGACAATTTAGCTGAATGAAAAACTCCAAACATCATCGGCCCTTTCTTAAGTCAAGTTACCTCTCCCTAGGTCCCTTAGTTTGGATATTTTTCTGCCTATAGAGCTGTAAACTTGTAACATAATAAATTCCCTTTTAAAAAGCCATTCCATTTCTGGTGTATTGCATTCCAGCAGATTTAGCAAACCAATACACTTATTAAATTTTATATTAAAAGAAGGAAGACTAGATTGAGGCTAAAGCTGCAATTGGTAAGGAAGCAGCAGGCACTGGAAGCCAGGATTGGGGAATGTTTCATCATTTGCATGGTGATGCCAATGCTCATGGTTTTGTGGTCAGGCATGGTAACAGAGAGGGCTTGTTTTCACTTGCTCCATGAAAGTTACAGATTGATCTTGTTTGATGATGTTCTAGGAAACAGTTTACGTTCAACAGAAGAACTCCAAGTCCTATCTCTCAGTGCTGGTCACCTCCTCGCAACACCAGGGCTCAGCTGGTGATACTTGCAGACCCCAGATGTTGCTTTCTCCCTAGTAAAAGAACAAGTAAACAACACATACTACTGATGTATGTGTTGGAAGGAAGAGGCATCAGTCCTACGGTATTCATGCCAAAGCTGCATAAGTTAAATACAATCATAAGGAAACGTCAAACACAAACTGATGGCCTTTCTGCAGAATAGCTAGCCTGTATTCCTCAAAAAAATGTCAGTGTCATGAATGACAAAGAAAGACTGAGGATTTGCTCCAGATTAAAGGAGACTAAAGAGACATGACAACTGACGGCAATGTATGAGCTGGAATTTTATCTTCCTATAAAGGACATCACAGGGACAACTGGCAAATTCTGAATAAATTTTTAGATAATGATAATTGTACCATGGTATGTAAGAGAATGTCTTTGCCTTTAGGAAATACACACTGAAGAGTTTTGGGGTAAGGGGCATCATATCTGCAATTTACTCTCAAGTTAGAGACAAATGTATATATGCATACATACGTGTGTGTGTGTGTGTATATATATACATATATATATATACACATATATATATATGTATATATATATATATATACATAAAGAGAAAGATAAAAGAAGATTTGGAAAATCTGGTTGGAGAATATATGCAATATATGGGAATTCTTTTTATTATCTTTATAATTTTTCAGGAAATCTGAAATTATGCAAAATCAAAAGTTAAAAGAAAACAATGCCTTCCTCTTCCAATTTACAAAGTGCTTCTTCTTTCTTTGTTAAAGATATCCTGGATGTATTGAGGCTTATGTTTTTTCACTGTATTCTTGAGTATAATATCTATTTATAGTCATATTTACATCAAAATTGCACATCTTAACTTTTTTGGGGGGCATGAACAGGCTCCAGGAACTGAACATGGTTCTTTGGCAAGGCAGGTGTCACTGAGCCACCACTGCACCACCCCACATCTTAACTTTTTATGGCCATCAGAAAGCGGGCTTGCGAGGTTTCCTTGGGAGGTTGATATTTACTTCAGCAGTCTTTATATTTGGTAAAATTTGTTATAATCATCTTATTTTTTTAACTATGTGGATATGAATTGCCAGAAATATGTGTATTAAACTTCATGTTAAAAAATTCACTTGGCAGTGGAGGCACTGCATCGCTGAGAAGTGATCCCAGAGGCTGCCCATGCCAAAACGCAAACAAACAAAAAACCAAAACAAAACAAAAAGGAATGGTATAGTGACCTAATCCTTTGTGCACAAATTAAGCTCAAGATTTGCTATAAAACTATTTTAAAAATTTTATTAATATATTTTTTAAATTTTATTACATGGGCAGGAACTGGGAATTGAGCCCAGGTCTCCGGCATGGCAGGTAAGAACTCTGACACTGAGCCACCGTGGCTTTTTGCCCAATCTTTCCTTTTCTCTAAATCTTACTCAGTCAGCCCTCAGGAATCTGCCTCTACTGAAACTACTTCACTCCTAGTCTTTCTTATTGCCTAATCCAATGCATTGACACTACTGAGCACTCCCCTCCTTTAAAGACTTTCTTCAACCTAAGGTGTCTCCTACCTCTTATTCCTTCTTAGGCACCATGGCTGACTCTTTCAGTGTGGCCTTCCCCTCTTGCAGAGCTCTATTCTGGCTGTCTTCTCATCTCCTTTGTGTGTGTTCTCCTTGGGCAATTTCATCTACTCCAAGAGTTGTAGCACTCACTTAGATACCTCTGATTCCCAAATGTCTATATTTCTTGACCAGACTTCCCTCCAGAGATCTTGATCCATCTATCTACCTACTTAACATCCCCACTTGAAAAACCATAGACACCTGAAGTGCAACATAAATTTCCCCATAAACCTGTCCCTATTCCTACCTTCCTCATCTCAGTCAAGGCTGTCACTGAGTTTCCAGTTACTCTAAATTCCTTGCTAGAGAATCATCCCTGATTCTACCTTATTCTTCTTACCATGCCCATCACCACCACTACATCCAGTTGATCTCCAAATTTTGTCGGTCTCCATAAATAACTTTTAACTTTTTCTCCAGGCCCCTCCATCTCATTTTCCACTACCCTAGTCTAGCCCCTTTTCATCGCTTCCCTGGCCTACTATGGGGACCTTCTAACTGGTCTCTCCTTCCAGTATCTCTCCCTTCTCTCCCAACCCATTCTTTACTCTGCTTCCAGGGTTATCTTGGATCATATGACTCCCCTGCCTGAAAGTCTCTCATGGATCTTTGCTGCCTACATGATAAGCCTAAATTCCCAGCACATGTTTTAATTTCCCAAGTTGCTCAAAGCAGATACCATAAAATGGGTTGGCTTAAACAATGGGAATTTATTAGATTACAATATGAGGTCAGAGAAAGATGTTCAAATCAAGGCTTTCTTCCCTAAGCCTGGCTGCTGGCAGTCCTTGGCTCCTCTGCCACATAGCAAAGCATATGGCAACATCTTCTTGGTCTCTCCTTTCTCTTCCGGGTTTCATTGTTTCAGCTTCTTACTTCTGTGTCTTTCTCTCTCTTTACCTGTATTCATTCTCCTTATAAAGGACAATAAGATTAAGGCTGATCCTGTATGAGAGGGGTGTTCTAGTTTGCTAGCTGCTGGAATGCAATATACCAGAAATGGAACAGCTTTTAAAAGGGGGAATTTAATAAGTTGCAAGTTTACAATTTTTAGGCTGTGGAAATGTCCAAATTAAAACAAGTCTATAGAAATGTCTGATCTAAGGCATCCAGGGAAAGATACCTTGGTTTAAGAAGGCCAGTGAAGTTCAGGGTTTCTCTCTCAGCTGGAAGGGTAGGTGGCAAAGTCTGCTAGCTTTTTCTTCCAGCTTCTTGTTTCATGAAGCTTCCTGGGAGGTGTTTTCCTTCTTCATCTGCAAAGGTACTGGCGGGTGGACTCACTGCTTCTCATGGCTATATTGTTCTGAAGCTTTGTCTAAAATGCTTCTTCTTTTAAAGGATTCCAGTAAAACCAATCAAGACCCACCTGGAATGGGTGGAGACACATCTCCACCTAATCAAGTTTAATACCCACACTTGACTGAGTCCATGGAGATAAGCTTATTAAAGTTCCAACATACAGTACTGAATAGGGATTAGAAGAAACTGTTGCTTCCACAAGGTTGATTAGGATTAAAACATGGCTTTTCTTGGGTACATAAACCTTTTCAAACTGGCACAATGGGTCACACCTTAACTGAAATAGCCTCATCAAAAAGGTCTACAGGAATGGATTAAATTTAAGAACATGTCTTTCTGGGGTACATACAGCTTTAAACCACAGTACATAAGGTCCTTTACAACCTGGCCCTCACATATCTTCCAGTTGGGTCTCCAACCTCTACTGTTAGAGAAACATGCACCTCATATTCTGGTTGAGTTGGATTGTTATTTTTGCAAAATACACCAAACAGTTTATTTTAATCTGTGCCTTTGTTCATGTAGTTTCCATTGCCTGGTCTCTGGTCCCTATTTGCTTCCATCTGTGTACCTAGCAAACTGACTCCTCCTTCAGGGTTCAGCTTGGGGGTGAGCTCCTTTTCTCACTTTCACTGCTCCAGTTAGAATTAATTGCTCCCCCATCAGGGTCCCAAAGCCCTTAATGCATGCTATTTCAGCACATCTCTGAAAATTGTGGAAATTTATGTCTGTATCCTCCCTACCAGGCTAAATGTTCCATTAGGGAGAGGAGTGTATTTCATTCATTATTATATTTCTGAGTGCCCATACAGGACCTGAGATTAAGTACTCAATAAATAATTGTTGAAATAGATTAGCGATTAGAATTTTCCCATCCCCATTTACAGAATTTCCTACTGCTCTACGTATCTTTTCCACCTCTTGAATGTACATGAGAGTTATGAAAATCAATAGCTTGCTAAATGTGGTCCAGAATGAAAAATATTACATAGCTATTATTTCTTGAGTTGTTACTAGGTCTTGCTCTTAAACTGTTTATATATATAAATTTACTTAATTTCACACAAATTTATGAGGTAGTTATTTTTATCATCATCCTTAGTTCGAAGAGGAGATAACAGACCAGAGGTGTTAAGTAACTTGTTCAAAGTCACAGAGCTAGGAACCCAGGCAGTCTGGTGTACAGAAATGCTTAACCAGTGCTTCAAACTGTTTCCATTTGAAGTGTGCTGTCCTAGCCTACCAATTTGTGTTTATTTTTTTGGGAGCAGTAAACATATGTTTATTAAGGATTAGACAAAACATAACTCAGTATATTTTATAAAATCTATTTAGCCATACAATTATGGGCATATTTTATTAATACAATATAGTTCCCAATAGATAATCTATAATTTAGAAATAGTTAAATAAACTCTATGCTATTATTTTACTGTTTTATGACTTATTTTGCAATTTCATTCATAAGTTGACATTTGGCTGGGGGAAAAGTGCTAAAATGTATTGGTTTTTGTCCTCTAAGAAGCACAGACTTTTAAAGTCGGAAGTTAAAAGTCACTCAGAAAATGACTCTTTACCTAAGGTAAAACAATCCTGAAATAGCAATAATTCTGAAATATTGGCCAACAAATTTAAGATTCTTAACTAATCCAAATAAGTGCAACTTTCAATTAATATTATAATTATTAGATAAAATTTTAAATAGGAATTTTCTTGAATGTCCACTGTGAACTCAGAACACTAACGAATACTTGGTTTTTTTGAGCAAAGCTTGCTTCTAGACAATATTGCTACAAAACTGAGCTTTGACAAGTCACGTTTTTAAAATAATTTGCCACTATGAATCTTTTTCTATATATCAATAATTCTTAATTTAGTTGTTCATTCTTTGTGAACTTGGTTTTCTGAAAAAAACAATAAGCCTCTACTAGACATTCTATTTTGGAGGGTTTACAAACAAGTTAGAGAAAAACCTCCATGATTTCTACCACTTAATCTATAAAGCAAAACACAGGTAAATTGTAATTGTCACCTTAATGAAAAAGACATAAAACAAAAAACTGTAAGCTGTTATTTGAAAATGAAATGGTATAGCCATAAAATACATATAAGAAAGTCCAGTCCCTGCACTAAGACCTTTTAACAGAAGTAAAAATTAAATGCAGGTAGCCATCAGTGAAGGAAACAAAACAGGAAGTAGGAAGTATAGACTGTATCAACTTGAATTTGATTTGGGAGTGAGGTGTGCAAGATGGTCATTGGTAGCTGTCACAGGAAGTTCGGGAGGTATACAGACAATGAGATTCATCAGCAGGGGAGGTAATGGATACCATCGCCCCTTCTATGGTTGAATGGGCCATGGTATTAAGAGCTTAATTTACTTAGCCCCACAAAGTAGGTTGTGACAATTTTCTGGGTGATACAGGGCTCTAATAACAACGTAGGAATTCTAATAACAATGTTGAGGGTACCCAAGTCTGGCCAAACCTTTCAGCCTGACTCCACAGTGGCCCTTCATTGCCTCTCCTGAGACAAGGACTTCTATTGGTAGGGGCCTGTGGAGGGAGGCTGACCACGAATCCTGGGAGTTGCAGTGTGGTCAGTTTGGTTACTTACTCTTCACCATTAAGTATGAGTATCAAAAGCTTGGCCTGGCAGTGAGAGAGAAAATCCCGCATTCAGTCATCTGTCATTGTATCCTTAGGGTGACCACTGTGCCGGTTTGAAGCAATTATGTACCCCAGAAAAGTCATGTCCTTTAATCCTCATTCAATATTGCTGGGTAAGACTTTTCCGATTGTTCCCATGGAGATGTGACCCACCCAATTGTGGGTGGTAACTTTGATTAGATGGTTTCCATGGAGCTGTGTTTCTACCCATTCAAGTGGGGTTGCTTATTGGAGCCCTTGAAGAGGGAATTTGGAAAAAGCTTCAGAGCCACCAGAACCAACACAGCCCATGTAGCCAGAGACCTCTGGAGATGGAGAAGGAAAATGCCCCCGGGAGAGCTTCATGAAACAAGAAGCTGGGAGAGAAACTAGTAGATGTCTAATGTGCCCTCCCAAGCTAAGAGAGAAACCCCAAACTTCACCAGCCTGTCTTGAGTAAAGATAACCTCTTATTGGTGCCTTAATTTGGACATTTCCATGGCCTTAGGACTGTAAAGTTGCAACTTAATAAATTCCTCTTTCTAAAAGCCATTCTGTTTCTGGAATATTGCATTCTGGCTGCTTTCAAACTAGAACACCTCCACATTCAATAAGGATTTTTGATGTGTAATTAGCATTATGGTATTTATCACTGCTAAATGATAAATTAGCAGTGGCACTTAGTATTGCTCGATATTATTACTGTTTGGGGGACAGTAATTCCTGATTTTTCCTGTACATTGCCTATATGAATTCAGGAGGACTGTAATTGTCTTTTGAATATATAGCCAAAGGCTACTGTCGCATTTGTTTTACATTTTTAGCAATCCCAGATCACCTAATATCCACGTATGTACTATTGCCTCATACAAATTAAAATCAAAAGTAAACAGGACGAATATTTTTTTGAGGGGGTGTATGGTCCAGGCATCACACCCAGGTCTCCCTCATGGAAGGCGAGCATTCTCACACTGAACCACCCGTGCACCCAAAACAAGATGAATTTATAAAGAACTAACATGGTTTGCCACATATATTAGAAAGTACGATGTTTTATATATACATTTGCCTCATATGCTGTGGGCATCTCAAAATGTTTAGTCATTCCTTGGTATTATATCACTTTGTCATTTCTAAAATGGACATTTGGCATTCTTGTACTTTGTGAGGGCATTTTCAAACAAACAATACTTTTTGCTTTGTTTTGATGAATTAGAAATGACTTCACTGGGCAGTGAGCAGGTGGAAGAGCACGGCTGTGTGAAAACGTTCATGTCTTCTTGTGCTGGCTGCCTACTGACTAGGTGTTCTCAGGTTTTCTGTCTTTTCACTCAACAACATAAAGCCTTATGTGCCTACTTTCTGCTCACCCCTGTGGCTCAGTGCTGAGTTGTATTAGAAGGGGTCTGTGAGATAAGAGGATGTCCTTTCTGTCTACACTATATTCTTGGATGACTGTGCTCTCAAAGCAGAGAGGGAAAAACACCTCTGCTTTACTTTCATTTCTTTGAAGAATAACGTTATTAGTATATTAGGTGATGTACAACACTGTGAAGTGGCATTCAGTGTTGCAACATATTTCATTCTATCTGATCCTCACAATGGCCTTCTGAAATACTCTCATTTTACAGAGAGGAAATTGAGGCTCAGAGATGGCAAATGGCGTTTCTGAGGCCATTGAGCTGTGAATGGCACCATTAGGCCTTAAACTCAGGATTTCTGGCTCCTTCCTCTCCAGCACAGCTGCCTCAACCTGCTGTTTATATTAAGCTATACTCATTTAGATTATGATTCTTCCTAATACTAAATGTAAATTCTTTATTTTGCTCAATATTATTTTACAGCTGGCAATAAATAAATAAATAAATAAAAAACAATGAAATATTGTATGTCTGGGCTACAGCCTTTAATCTTCTTAAGAAAAACGCCAGCATTGAGGCCTTCATATAAGGTGTTACCTAACCAGGAAGGAAGCTGCGGAAAATTTCCTCCCAGGGGGTAAATGATTCCTATGGACCTAACACTTCTTGTAGTATAGAGTTAAGAGGCTCCATGGAAAGGTGTCTGCTCTTTTTTCTCTGTTTCCAGAGGCTAGTTCACAAACAAATCTTTATTCCCTCCACTCCCTTAGGAAGAGCTTGCTAGTGAAGGTTCCTGTTTGTGCCCACAGAGCAGACCTGAGCATACGTAAACAAACTGAAGAGAGATGGATAGCTTGAGAAAACAAATGTTATGATTATCAATATTTTTGAGCACCATGATTTAGTAATTAGAAAAAAAACCTTAGAAGAAGAACAAAATAATCCTAAAGGAGGTCAAGAAGGAAAACGGGAAATTTAGACAATGGTATTTATCAGGCTTAGGGCTGAGGGGAAAGAAGCCCTATGAAATAAAGTCTGGAACACTGGATCTAAGTTCTGCTGCAGACTCTTCTAGCAAGCTCAGTGCCGATGGGCAAGACAATGAATTCCTCTGCCTCAGATTTATGTGTCTAAATATGCGTAGAAGATGTGGCTACTGAGGTTGAAGCCTTGCTGGTGAGAGCATACTATTAAGACAGAATCTTAACCAATCCTTTCTTACTCCCCCAGTAAAATAACTGATGTTAAAACTTGGACTTTATGGCCCTAGAGAAGAGAGGGAATGAGGTCTGAATTGCAAAGAAAGGGTGTGGGATTTGTTTAGTATTAGGTATTTTATCGAACTCCTAGAGGTGGACACAACACCTGGCATATGGCAGGTGCTCCATAACTGAGGGTGGAATAGGCAGATGGACTGATGGAAGGGCAGGTCTTCTCCAGTGATGTGTTAAGGACCTGGGGGCAAGGAAACCTAGGATTGAATCCTGAGCCACACATTAGCAGTGGACCCAGGCAAAGTTATAAGCCTCAATATTTTCCTGTGTAAAATGGAGATGCTATCTCACAGAGTTGTTGCCAGGATTAAATGAGAAAATGCTTAGTTTGGTGCCTACCACACAGGAAAACATAATAAACACAGGCTATGATTATTATTACTGATATTGTCATATCCTTCACTCCAAAAGCTTCTCTGAAGAACAAGGAGGCCTCTGAGGTTAAGGGGCACTCACAGGTGGGAAGTCCAATAGCCTCCCACGGCCGTAGGCTCTGCCCTGTCCCTACCCAGGCTATTCCTGAGAGAAGGAATCGGTTTCTCCGAAGGACCCGCGCTGAGGTCAGGGGCCGCCAGCTGAGGCGCTGCCCTGCAGCTTGGCCCCAATCTCAACCACCTTTGCCCTGAGAATGGACGGCGTTTTGGCCTGCGCAGCTGGTAAGGGTCCGAGCGCTGCCCTGGGAGCGCGCGGAGCCGGAGCCCGGGTCCGCAGGTGGGGACTCGATCGCCTTTGTTGTCCTTCTGCGTCTGGGGAAAGCCGGTCGTGAGGTCGACGGCTCTGCGAAGTCGACACGTTAACTAGGAAAGCCTCGGCTGTTTGGAAATGGCCCCGCCATACCCCGGGAACCCATTCCCGTGCATTTGAGCGTTTGCACATCCAACCCGTCATTGAATGTCCCTAGATTTTCGAGCAACCGGAGCATTCTCTTTTCTCCAAAAGGAGCGTTTCTGGTTTAGAATTTTCCAATGTTAGGTTTCTCGTAGGCCTTTTCTCCTCTTAACAGCGGTCATCTTCCCCTTCTTTAGCTAAAATTGATGCAGGCAGGAGAGCATTAGGTAGAGTGTGAGCATATTAGTGTGGAAACGTATTTTGTGAAGTCTGCCTCTAGAGAGTCCTCACAAAGTGACCGTTTCGCCACGGAAATACATGCAACTTCGAGAACATCGAGGGCAAGTTGCCTTTTTGCAAGGCTTCGAGTTGTATGGGTAGGGGAGGCAAGAAGTCCTGACCGAAACGGCTCATTCGATGGGACAATTTCTCAGT
>PVIY010041209.1:0-21820 GCA_004026745.1 Myrmecophaga tridactyla
TCCAACTAATAGAGTGAAGCTATAATCTAAGTACAAGATAAAGAATATATGGATCAGGACAGTGGCAATGAGAGTGGAAAATACATACGAGCTTTTTAAAAAGATATTGAGTAAGAACAGCCCATACAACTTAGTGAAAAACTGGTACAAATAATGAATGAATGTTAACATTTTAAAAAGAAAGATCATTTCCTTGAGGTTGAATAGTGACTAAAGAGCAAATATAGCTGACCATTCATTAAGCCCCTATAATTTTTATCATGAATTAATACACAAAGACCATAAGAGAGCTGAGAAATCCAAGTTGGAATACACTACTCCAAAGAACCTGGCACACTAACACATGTCATTGGTTAGATTAAATCTGGTTCTGTGTTTCCTGAACTATAAAAATTTCTTCTTATACCTCTGGATTGAGCCCTTTGATTAACTATAGGAATAAAAGCAACTGTGTAAAAATATTTTTCTAAAAAAAAAAGAAATATAATTCTATTATAATTATAATAGATTATAAATTATAATATCTGCTCTATTGACTGTCATACCCCAATACATAGCAGCATTCCTAGAACATAATACATGGTCAATAATTTTTTGATTACTTAATTGATAGGTTGGTTAATCATTACATGTATATGATATAGAACAAGAAAGATCTAGTATTGCTAGGTGATATGATAATCACTTAAAGTCAGTTGTACTGTGTTCATTTTCTATTTCTGCCATAACAAATTACCACCAACTTTGTGGCTTAAAGAAACTCAAGTTTGTTATCATGCATAAGCCAGAAGCATCTTATGGGTTTCACTGGGCTCAAACCATAGTTGTGTTCTTTCTGGAGTCCAAGGGAGAATGCATTTGCTGTTCATTCAGTTTGTTGGCAGAATTCAGTTCCTTGAAGCTGCTTGATTGAGGTCTCTGTTTTCTTTCAAGCTGTGAGCTAAAGACTGTTCCCAGCATCTAGAGGCCACCATTGGGTCCCTTGGCTCATAGTTCCTCTTCTTCCATATTTTTAAGCCAGCAGTTGAGATCAAGTACATCTCAATTCACATCTTGCTCTGATCCTTCTACAATCTTCAAATATCTCTGTGTCCACAGCTAGGAAAGTTTTCTACTATAAAGGAGTAATGTGATTTGATGAGTCCAGCAGGATAATGCAAGATAATCTGTATATATCAAGGTCTATAATTTTAACCACAATTGCAAAGTTCCTGTTGCCATGTGAGGTAACATATATAAAAGTCCCAAGATTAAAAGGGTGGATATCTTTTGTTGTGCATTATTCTGCCTACCAAATATACCTATGAAAGTCTCTTAAATTGCTCTAGTTAGAATTGGGTATATTTATCTCAATGAAACCAACAAAGTTCTTTTTACTTCCCAGCACTGCCACAAACAACGCCTTTTCTAATAACTAAAAATGGATGCAGTTGCATGAAAAATATATACTGTCTTTAAACACTTGAATCTTTTTCATTAGAGCAAAGCATTAGTACTATGAGGGGTTCTGGAAACCTGAATAAAAGAGGAAAAGATAAAACATTTTAAATTTCAAAATCTTTCTGTACATAAGCTTAAGTAGTACAAACGTATGTGAAATCACCTGCATAGATCTAATTGTTCTTTATCTTATTTTGTTCTTCCATCCCTCCTTCCTTACTTCTATTTCTCCTTACTTCCATCCTTACCTCCCTCTTTTCAAGGCACAAGATTAAATAAGGTAGTTAAGTGTAGGTATGTTAGACTCCTGAACTTCTGAGAGTGGTCTCTGTCTTGTATCATGCAAGCCAATAGCTCACTCTCTCTTTAAGCTTGTTTCTGCTTTGACATTTACTTCAAGGGGCTCAGACAGTTATTCTAATTGCTAAATGTTTGGAAATTTTTGATTGGATGGGAAAACAAAAAATAAACCAGGAACTTTGACCTGAAGTCTTCAAACTGATTAGCAACATAGATTAAATTCAATGAGCAAGCATTATCTTGTATTACAAAGACATTTTCCATGGCCATTATTACTTTGTTTTGTGAGCGACATAAGAGTTCTAAAGAATATTGATGCCAATGTAACTTCACTGCCTTTACCACTAGGTAATATTTATTCAGTGGAAGACATAGAATTAAGTGAAGTAATTTTTGGAAACTGTCAAAGATATATATTAATTCTGCAAGGTAGATTTGGTTATTCCCATTTCACAGATGAGGAAGCAGAGGCTCAGATAAATTTATAGAATGAACTGGAACACAGAGCTAGTGAATGTCTAGCCTTGGGATTTTTTTCTCAGGGCTCTATAACCATGAAATGCAGGGTCTTTCCAGTAATACCTTTGGAAAACTTTAAAGACAACATAAGGAGGACAGAAAAGAACAGTTTCCCATCTGATTGTAAGAAGTGTTCTTCATCAACCTCACAGGGTCAAACCAGAGGACAACACGTGAAAAGGTGATTCACCATAACACAATGCACGGTAAAAAATAAATAGGTCTTTGTCTTCAAGAAGAAAAGGTTATTTTTTAACAGCAGTTCTTTAATGAAACATTTATATTTTGTTAATAATTAATAAATGATTAATGCAGATTGCTTTCTTCCAAATAAATTATCAGAATGTGTTATAATAGATGTGAATAAATCATGGACTCTAGTTCATGAGTTGTCTGCAAAATGTCAGGAGTATAATATATTACATTTAAATATTAGTTGTATGTCTGATATATGGGCAAGGACTCAATTGTAATATATTAACCACTATTTCTATCAATAAGTTATTAATTATTGAAATACAGCATGCTCTGAAATGACTTTCTGGATATTTTATTGTTTAAACCTGATATTAATACTGATTTAATTTCTCTTTTCCTTTTAGTGGTATATAATTGGATTGGAAAAAAAAAGTATCTGTAACAATTAAAGATAGTCTAAAACATCAGCAATATTGTGAATTCTACAATTTTATCCCTATTAAGCAATGGAATTATTTATTGAAATGATGTTAAGTCATTCTCTTAATGGAAATAATGTTCACATGGTGAGAAGGCACAGCATCAGCATCTATCATCATCATTACCATCCTCTTCTTCATCATCATTACCATCCTCTTCTTCAGCATCAATGACATTGGAGTTATTTATTGAATGCTGGCTTGTGCCAGGCATTGAGACCAGTGCTCTAAAATATTTCATTTCATCCTCCAAATCATCTTACTAATTACTATACTTCTCATTTTATACATGAGCATACTAAGGTGATTCATAGTCCCAAACTCTTGTTAAAAGAAATAACTTTTGCTGATTAGAAAATACATCCAAGCACTGAAAACATCTTTTTAAGAATGTTGCCAATGATATGATGATGACTAAAGCAGGGATGCAGAAGAATGCTAAGCTGAAGTCCACCATGGTTACTTCTAACACACTTTTCCTATATTTTTATCCCATCATACTCTGCATGGTTCACAGACCTCCGGCTGGCTCGGCTTATTGATTGTCAAATACATGCTTCTTGTCTTCCTCTGTGACTTAAAACGCATTGGCCTCCAAGAACAAACATGCCAAGTTATAATATTAAAACTGAGGGCCTGGAAATTCTTGTAGGATGGACGAGGACATTAAAGAAAGGTGCAATCGGTTGATTATCACCTGTTGTGCCTTTTGATCTGAAAATGCTATTTTAATTGTGAGTTTCCAACTGCCTCTCTTAATATTATTTCATCACAGGCTTAATTATCAGCCTGTGCCTGACATTATAACCATTCAACAAACACATTTCATCTTTTCCCTGGATCCATAGCCTACCTAGATTACCTGGCTACCATATTTACCATGGGACTGGCCCATGGAATATGAGCAGAATTGCTGTGCAGTACAACCAGATCCGGCTCAGACAAATTCCAAAGACCCTTTGTGTCCATCATTACTTTCCTGAGTGCAATATAAGACAATTCAGTGGTCTTCTTGAAAGTAGTAAAGTCACAAAAAAAAAAAAAGAGCCTCAGCCCTCAATCTACTACTTTGAGAAGAGCTGTGTGCTGACTTTGGATTTTATATGAATAAAAAGAAACTTTGGGGTGCAAGGGTAATTCAGTGATAGAATTCTCACCTGCCATGTGGGAGACCCAGGTTAGATTCCCTGCGCATGCTCTTCCCCTGCCAAAAAAAAAAAGAAGAAGAAAAAATCAACAAATGGTGCAGTAATAACGGGATAGTCACATGGAAAAACAATGAAATGTGACTCCCACCACACAGCATACTAAAAAGAAAAAGAAACTTCTTTCATGTTTCAACCTAAATACATTTTGAAGGAGATTTATTACATGAGTGGATGTTATCCTAAATAATACATAAATGAAAACAAGCAAACAAACAAATAGATGAATGAATTAATAATGAATGAATAGGCATGTAGGTAATTGAAAGTTGACACTGTTGAAGAATATGCTCAAGGAAA
Source organism: Myrmecophaga tridactyla (assembly GCA_004026745.1). Lineage (NCBI taxonomy): Eukaryota > Metazoa > Chordata > Mammalia > Pilosa > Myrmecophagidae > Myrmecophaga > Myrmecophaga tridactyla. The sequence continues at coordinate 4,442 of PVIY010041209.1, forward strand.
GTACCTACTCCCTCTACCTTCCAGCTAGCTAAGCTTTTGCTTGTACCATTTTCTGCTAACCTATCCATTCTCATCTCATCTTAGTCTTTCCTTAGACCCACTAAACTGCAGGAAAATTCTAATATAAACATAATTTCTTCCCTTAGCACTTTCCTTTTCCTAAGCTTAGGGTATTCATTCTTGGACTCTTCTAACAGCTAGCTCCAATTTAGCTTTAGACTCATTGCAAATGTAGCACTCACACTGCAATGGACATACTACCACATAGGATTTGCTTTCTTACTCACACTGGCTTATCTATTGAGAATTGGCTGTATAACATTGTGGTTAAGTACTTGAATTCTAGAGCTGTGCTGTCCAGTATGGAAGCCATCAGTCACATGTGGCATTGTAAGCTTAAATTAATTAAATTTAAATAAAATTTCTTCAGTTGAAGATGCCACATTTCACTTCCTTAATAAGCCACATGGGACTAATAGCTACCATTTTGGATAATACATATTACAAACATTCCCATCACCTCAGAAAATTCTATTAAATAGTATTGCTTTAGAGACAGTCTATCTACTGTGCCCCTCTGTCCTTCTCAGATGGATAGTGTAGGGGTTAAATGAGTTACTACATGTAAAATATTGAAGATAGGACCTAGTAAACAATGAGTGCTCAAAATTGTTAGCTATTATTTTTATCTTTAGTGACATTTTGCAGATTTCTATAGGATTCTTCCAATAGCCTCAATTTTAAGATATTTGTGCTAAACTATCTTGCCTCTTATTCTCCTAATCTCTTATATTCTATTCTCCTATTCTATATTCTAGTCTCCTTGTCTCTCTTTTAATCATTTTATTCTTTTCCTTGGAGTTGATAATTTGGCATAATTTCTAGCTACCATCTTTACTTCCATGTCTGAAAATAATTTGAAAGCTCTTCTGGCTAAGCTGTCTCAGAACACTTTGGGTAAACATGTGTTTTATTCTTATTAAAGCTTTTAATCCCAGTTCCAAAGAAAAAAACTTTTAGCAGATCCTTGCCCTTTAAAGAAGTTCACTCTTGAATAGAGAAAAAAGATTCTTTAGTCAAGTAAAGCAAAGCACCCATGAAACCCAAGAGATATAAGCCAGGGTTCTTAGCCCCAAGGGGAGTAGTAGTGACAATATTCACCACTCCAACAAGGTATAGAGTGCAGGCTGTTGTGCTCATTATTACAGAATTCCAGGAAGCAATGGACCTACTATGCCATTTTGCACAGGTGCCCCAATTCCATATACGATTCTAACAGACATAATAGTAACAGTTTAACCCAGGATCTATTCCCAGTTACTCAGATTTCCCCAAAGATAAAATCCAAAGAGCCACTTTCTTATATTCCACATAGTCACAATTGTTATAGAAAGATTCTGAGGCTTTATGGGCTTGGCTGCCCTATTCACAAGTACCCAAGCTATTCTTTCAATCATATCACTAAAAGTCAAATACCTTCTTATACTTCACTATACTATTTGCACCCATATTCGATTTAGTGCCCAATATTTTGCCATCCTACATAGAACTAGAAGCCTACAAGGGATAGTCTAATGGCCTAAGACAGGAAATTTTATTCACAAGAGGGATTATTCTAGGTGTGTGTATTAGTTTGCAAAAGCTTCCAGAATGCAATATACCAGAAATAGAATGACTTTTATAAAGGGAATCTATTAAGTTACAATTTATTAAGTTTTAAGGCTGTAAAAATGTCCAAACTAAGGTAAACAGAGAAAGATACTTTGACCCAAGAAAGGCCAATGTCTGTCACATGAAAGGCACATGGCTGACATCTGCTGGTCCTTGTTTCCAATCCCATTGCTTCTAACTTCTGATGCAGGTAGTTTCCTCTCTAAGCACCAGTGGGCCTTCACTTAGCTCCTCTGGGACACAGCTCTGAATTCTGGCTTGCTTAGAATTTTATGGGAAGGCATGCATATTACAACATCTACTCTGCTCTGTATCTCCAAACATCCGTGCCTAGGTGCCTGCTCTCTCTGACAGCACTCCAACCATCTCCAAATGTCTGTGTCTCTCTCGGATCTCAAGCAACTGTGTTTTCTCCAAAATGTCTCCTTTTTAAAGGACTCCAGTAAACTAATCAAGACCCACCTTGAATGGGCATGGACACATCTCCATTTAATCAAAAGGCCACACCTGCTATTGAGTGGGTCAATTTCCATGGAAGCAATCTAATCAAAGGTTTCCACACTTCAATATTGAATCAGGATTAAAAGACATGGCTTTTCTTGGGTACACAGCACTTTCAAACTAGCACATTACCCCTACAAGATTGCATTGCTTTCTGTCAGACTCTTAGACACTATATGAACTTTTACTATTAATTATGAAATCTATGACAATCGCTGCCATTTACTGAGGACTCTACATGTTACGTACCATGCTCAGTCTTTAAAAAGGACAAAATGATACCTACCTGTATGTATTGAAAGAGCAAGAGGTAAAATACCTCAAAGGAATGGAAATGAGTTTAGAAATGTTAAGAAACTCACATACAGTTGAGTGAGAGATAAGATGAGCAGCTAAATTTGATGTCCAACACAGCAAACTCCATTTCTATACTTTAAAGAAGTAACTGCGGGTAAAGCCATCCCAATCAATACAAACGAAAATTCTCAGGATCCTTAGAGCAAATCCTCTAGGGTTGAATATAGTCTTCAAATTTAAAATGCTTAACGATTGCCTGGAGTGCTCCTTAAAGACTTCCTCATTCTAAATCTTTTGGTGGTAGAGTCTTGGGATGTGCATTTTAACAAGCCAGCCAGGTAATCAGGATTTCTTTTCTTGGAAAGATGATGTCCTAGAGGGAAAGTACCATAGTTTACTTCAATGCAAACCACCTGTGCTCAATGAGAACCAAATTTCCAATGGAGAGCCAGCTATAAAGAACAGTGAATGCTAATTTTCTACAAAGATCTTAAAACAATAAAAAGAGCAAGGAAAGAAGGAGTTTGTAATTCATTAAACCAAGAGAGGGATTTACATATTAAGAGGGAACATTCATTCAGTCACTCAGAAAGTTCTAACTCTGTACCAGACATTTTAAAATAGAAATTTCATGGAAATTAAAATCTAAAGAACACAAATGAGTCACTACTACAAAGATCAATGCCCTAATCAAAGGAAAGAAAGAGGGTCCTTGCAACTGAGGGACCCTGGAATATGGCAGAGTGAACACCACGTACATCAGCTTAGATCTATTCATTGTGGAATTCCCCAGAAGCTGTAATTTGCCATCGGTGAAGTTAGAGTCTCCTCCATTACCTTTCTCAGAAGCCTTGCCCTTAGAACTGTGATGCTGTCACAGATCATGTAAGATCTTTCAGGTAGCACAGTAGAAAGTGAAAGCAGTCTTCTGAACTGTCAGATCTAATTTTGTATACCAACCTCTAACGATTGTATGACCTTCATCAATTTACTTAATTTCTCTGAGTTGTAATTTTCTCCTCTCTATAACACAGATAATAGATGGGTAATGACATTATTTATCATCAAGGGTTTAGTGATAATTGGATAAGTACAAATTTATTATCTCATTTAATCATCACTTCAAAGTACTTTGAAGAGCACTTTGAAATAAAATAGAAAATAGCACTAAAAATAAACCTTTTTTTCCTCCCTCTAAATTACTTCCCTAAATTATCTCATTTAATCTCAGAATCTTAAATAGCATTTCTGACACTGGTGACTCCCTCACCTCTTCCTTGAATTCCAGAATAAATATTTAGCTTCCCATTTGCTATCTCATCTTGGGTATTAAATAGTTATCTTAAAATTAATAAATCCCCCCAAATTAATAAATCCAAACCCAGACTTTTGATTTCTACTCTCTCATAATGCTTATCCCTGAATTATTAGCAAGTCATTAAATAGGAAAAAATTCAGGCAAATCAAAACTTAAATCTTGATTCCTCACTTAAATTCATGCTATATCCCATGCCTCTGCAAATCTTGTTAGCTCTATCTTTGAAATGTCCTCCCACCTTCCCCACCTTTTCCTGTACTGCGTGTATTCCCTTCAGAACAGAGCCATCTCCTACATGGTTCTCTGACACAGCTTCCCAACTGGTATCCTTATTTCAGCCCCAAATACCAGATACAATTTCTCCTTCACTCGATAACCAGAGCAATCATTCCCAGTAAATTCAGCCATGTACCCTTTTGCTCAAAACACTCCAATACTTTTGAGGAGGGTTAGAATTAGGGTGATGGCTGTCTTATGAGCAAAGAGCATATTCCAAGAAGTGGTCAGTTTGCAAGGAAAAGCATATCTCTGAGGAAAATGGCAGGAAAAAGCATCTTGCACCAACCAACTTGCCTGAGTGAGTTATCCAAGATCAGGCATCAGCAAAGGATGAAAAGGGAGGAGACAATAAATTAGTTTAATTACAGAAGAAACGGAAAAACTATAAAACATGCCCTCCCACAATGTTGTGTGCCTCTCCTCTTGTGAGAGTGCCCACAACCCCTTTTGCCTGTGTACTCAATAAACCTTCTCCCATCTTGCTTGCTCTGTACTATGCCCTTTAACTCTTTCTCACAGCATAGCCAAGAACCTGGAAACTCAAATTTCATATGCATAAAACTCATTCTAACATGCTCTGACTCCTGCCCACTCATCTGGTTTTAAATTTTCTCATGCCCTCTCGCCTTTCTGATTATCCTGTCTTTCTTGCTTTTCTTCCTGCCTTCCAAGCTGATTTCCACCTAAGTGTCTTTACACTTGCTTCTTATGCTGCATTCTTCTATTCTTCATATAATTCAGGTCTCTTTTTGAATGTTGCCTTCATATAAAGGCTTTCCACTGGGCCTCTTTTACAATACAAAATCTCCTCCACTATGTTTCCAAAAAGTACTGTGATTTTTCACAATATAAGCTGTTCTTTCAAATCAAATTATGGAAGAGTAGTGTAGACTGTGTTCAAGGTTGAGATACAATATCTCCTGCCCTGGATTTCTTTCCCGAGATTTTCTTTCCCTTTTCCACATCACAAGTGAGATTTCGCTATTTCTTTCCATAGCATCTTGAACACACATGCTTTCTTTAAAACTCTTAGGATGTTTCAGTGATTTGTATTTTTGTCTATTTCCCCAACATATGAGTCTGTCAGTGGAAGGAATAAGCTCTCGTATTTGTTAAATTCAAATGGAACGGTCTAGTGATGCCACTACTAAACTGGATAGCTCCAAGAAAGTCCTTAACTAAAATTATGTGTGCCTCAATTTCCACATTTGTAACTCAAAAGGTTTAATTGTAAATGCTTTGTAGGCTTGTTCTGCGAATTAATTGAGAAATACAGTAAAGCACCCACTATGTGCCAGGGATCGTTATCATGTGTTAATAGCTATTTTTATTATCATTATTAATGTTAGTATATTCTCAAAGTTAGCACTTGGCTTTATAGACCACAGGTGTTCAATAAAGTTTTATTTAATAAAGAAAGATCTTGAACTCATCTCTTATACAAAGTAATAGAATCATAAGATAGTTAATTATGGAATTATTATAGCAATATGTAGCAAATATTATTTGTGGCGGTCACTAGTGATGTTCAACAAATATATTCAGTTCTCTACCTTTGGGAACACAGCACAATGGCACTTTCTATTTCCATCAAGAGAAAATGGAGCCATGTGAATAATACTAGCCAGTATATTGGGGGAACAAATGACATATGTAACTACTGGACAGGAGCTTTCAATAGTTACTGTGTTAATAGGGAAACCTGTAAGGTTTGAATGGGACTGATGTCTGATTTCTAGAGTGGGACCATGTAGCAGTGATCCAAGTCAATCCACAGCAGACTGTAGAATTAGAAGCTCTAGATATTATGGCATTGCTAGTTGTTTTAGCATGATCTAGAATATCCTACCTAATCTCTCTCTCTACAAACATTTTAACTAACTTCAATCAGAAAAACAAAACATAAGAAGAAGGCTTATAAGTTCCAAAATCATCCATCAAAACAAAATAATCATATAAGAGTAAAACCAAAGAGAGTTGCATGTGAACAGGGGCAGGGGAAGTGTGGTTGAAGCATTGGTCTTTTTTTATTAAAAGGCATTTATTTTCCGTTGTTCATTTTTGATAGAAATATGACCCATCCATTTTCTTTTACTTCAAGATCCCATAAATTTTCTACAAATCCACAGCATTGGAAACATTTATATTTCATTATTACAAATTCCACAGGGAACTGTCTGTTTCTTGTATTCTCTTTCTCAGTTTCATTACATAATTAAAAGGGGAAAATAGCCTTGGGGAAATAATAAAATTTGTTAGGATATATCTATCTTAAGTAAATTTGTACAATGCATAATTTTACTGGATATTTTAGATTACTTTAGCATCTTTTAAAAAACATGCTTGATGACCTGACATAAACAATCACTGAAAGTTGTGCATTAATACACTTTGAGTGGTAATTATATTTTAATTAAAATGCCAAAGTGATCGAAATGTGAAGTATAAGCTATTTACTATTTAGAGTCTAAACAATGAAAGAAATGGGGAAAGGACTTAAATCTTCCTATGATGTTATTTCTGGTAATGCTGAAAAAGTGATACTGAGAGCAATTATTTTTTTTTCCAAAATATAGTAATACATAAATAGAAGCAAATTGAATCTACCACTCAGCAAATTTCATTTGCCATGAGGAGATTAATATGAAAAAGGCCTCTGAATTTTTATCAGAGTAGAAAACCTAATAGGATATTTCAAAATTTCAGCTCTGGCTGGCTTGCAGATAGATTATGGAATTTTGCAGCTTAAGTCTTGAGGTCACTATTTTAAAAACTCCCCAAGTTGGCAGTAACTAAAAGGTATTATATCTGATGGCATTGCTGTGCCTATGTGAAGTGAATTACTAGTTTCACTCCAGTGGCTACCAGATAAGGATCTAATACCATCCAAATAACTGGAGCTAATTGGCCTAAATGCTGGTATTTCAATGAGGCACCCAACAATTGGAAAACAGATTTGCATTCTCACTCTGTACTTGGTTGCTTTCTCATTTGGGGCAAGACAGGTGTGAAGTGTGTCTGGGCCTACCTTGGTTTTGGCTTTAATGTAAATGCATCAGTGATTAGTTCTGGCAGCTCATGTTTTCACCCTGCAAGGTCCTGGAGATCTGGCTTATTGAGTTGTGAATAATGTGTCTTGCCCTCTGTTTGCTTTGAATGGGACCTGTGCTAATGAAATGGTGATATTAAAGGGCCTTGAGCTCCATGGATAAAGGCTGGAGGAATACAGGGATAGTTCATATGGTTTCCAGTTTCCCTTTTGGCTATGCTGCACACAGCTGACTCAGCATTTAAGACTGACGCTGGTATAGTGAGAAGAGGAATTGGAGTCAGACATACGCATGAGTTCAAGGCAAACACTGACCATTGCACTGCCCTCAAAGTAGGGCGGTAGATACATAACAGCATTGGTCCAGAGAGCCTGCATTCAAATACTCATTCTACCATGTGTCGTGGATTGAATTGTTTCCACCACAAAGACCTATAAGTTCTAACCCCAAGTCCTGTGAAAGTGAATTCATCTGTAAATAGGATTTACAAGGATGCTGATCCAATATGACTGGTATCCTTACAAGGAGTAGGACACAGAGAGACAGAGACAGAAGGAAGAGTGAGACAAACATGTGAGAGAGACAGAGATTGTGTTATTCCAGGGATTGACAGCAAGCCACCCTCAGAATCCTACAGACTTCAGAGGAGACATGGCCCTGCTGACACCTTAATTTCAGATTTACAGCCTCCAGAATTGTGAGACAATAAATTTCTGTTTTCCAAGAGCACTAGTCTGTGGTCCTTTGTTACAGCAGCCCTGGCATCCTATGACACCACAAGATAATTGTTCTCCACTGTACAGGTTGCTTTTTCTTTCTAAACCTCAATTCCTCACTTCTATGACTGTTGTGATATCAAAAGAGATAATAAACATAGGTAACAAGTTTGGCACAGATAAACAACTAATAAACACGGTTGTTAGTATTTCTGTTATGAAAAGCAGTACTTGATGATGATGATGAGGAGGATGGTAATGATGATGATGATCTCTTTTGCAAAAACTATCTCTTAGACTTATTATGAAGAACAACTGATAAAAAAAGAGAGCTGAACCTCATGAATTTCCATGTAAATTGAACTTGCTTATAATATTATTTGGTTTATTTTTGTGTGTGTGTCATTTTATGACATTTCTCAAATACACCTTCCTTATTCCTCAGATTCCAGATAATAGCATGAGGGTGTGATTTGCACACTAAGCATGGACTAAGACTGAAACAATAGTAATGGGAATGAAGAAGGGCTTGTCTTTGGGAAATACGGTGCCTGTTCCTTCCTGCTCTGGGTTAGCAGGACTGCCAGGTCACTGAAATCCTTTGCAATGTGTTTATTGGAGCCAGTAGGTATTAAATTATTTCATCAAGCAGTCCTGTAACTTTGCAGCCCCCTGGTGGGTCTTCTAATCTCAGATTATGTTCTCCCATTGAGCCATGATTGCTGGAAGGGTTATTACTAGTTCTCATTATATTATCTCCTGAGTCCTCTTTTATCCCTTTGTTAAAATTGTGCCACTGAGAATATTTTAACTCAAATTGAATTTCCATTCCGACTCCCCACCATGATGTCATGGAGTTCCAGGTTCCTAAAAATCTTCTAAAATTATAAAGGGGAACAAAATGTGTGGGCTCAGTAAGTTTTTTTTTTCTTGGTAAAATAACTTTATTTTTCCATTCATTCAATATTTATTATTCAAAGTACTGGACCAAGGTCCTGCAGAGGGAATATATGCATCTGAATGTGGTATGGTAGAAGGTAAGGAAATGAATCAATAATTTTGTTGTTCTAAACTCATAAGGCCTTTTGAATAAAATGGCTTTAAAATTACCAGTTTTTCCCCCATGAGTATGAACCTCAATTTTTGTTTCATTAGTTTTATCCACCCTTGCTCCCAACCCAGGTGCTTTTTAAAAATTTCACATTCTTTATATATGGTAGTTTACCTTGCAGAATGCAAGGGATACATATCAGTATATCGATATATCAGTGATACATTTTGCTGAAGCATTGAGTCTTCTGTAGACACATATAAGTATTGAGTTCCCTAACTGGTGTCTTATGTCTCAAAATGCCCTCCAAATATCTCTCATCAGACGTCACTGTGGCCTCTTGAACATTCCCCAACTCTCGCCAAGTAGGAGCTGTTACTGATGACAGCACCAAATCTAACTGTCCCACTCATGCTTCTTTATGGTTTCACCCTTCTGATAGACCTTGTAGATAATCCAGCCCAGCAAAGACCCCATTTACCAAATTACAAATCAGACGGGGAGTTTATTTTCTGTTTCAATGTGCAAAGGTATGCAGGGATTTGTATACATTATATATACAAAAGTATATGTAAGAATTTCTAGATCATTCTTATGATTGATATGGTAATGTTTGAAAAGAAGAAATCAAAACTTCTCTCAGAAAATTGTGGATATATAGGTTTATATCAAACACTTAAGGAAAGAATTAAAATAGAACTAACTTAGATAACAAGAAGCCCTCTGTGAAAAATAACAACCCATTTTAATCTTCATAAGGGCTGACCCATTACTGCTCTCCACCACTTATATCTAGTGCCTAGTGTAGTTATTGATATTGGTTTGTGGAAAAAAATGAATGAGAGACAAGTCATTCTACAACCACGTGGATAAATTTACTGAAGCCTGTGGATCATAGAATAGATATACATGAATTCTGATGACACAAGGCAATGAAGTTATAGATTCCTGCTACCTTATTCCATGTTATTTAGAATATATGTTATCATATAGAAAATTGCTGAGGAATTTCCTTCTATTGGACTGAACCACCAGGTAACTTTGTCTGACTAGAAGAGGCTATCTGTTCTCACACCCCCTCTCCTGGCAAATAAATTAGGAGGGAGGTGCACGTTTCAACTTCTCTTCTAATTACCCAAGAGTCATCATCTCCCCAGAAAGAATCTCAGTTATTTATACTGAGACTTATTCCCAAACTCCTTGACATGTGGTATCATAGAATCCTCTGAACAAAGCATGATGTTCTTATTTGCAGTCTTTCACCTGAAAATGGGAAGGGAATTTTTGAAAAGTTCAATTTAGTAACTACAATGAGTTGGTCATTGTCTTAACAGGTACCAAAACAAAGCTGAATGATATGTGGACTCTGCCCTCAAGGCAGTCCTAGTTTATTGTGGTAGACAATCTATATATATATTATGTCATATATATATATATATATGATGAGTGTGCATGTATGTGTGTGCATATGTATTATACAAATAAGAAAGTGATGCACTTGAATGTTCATGCCATAATGATTAAACATAGACATTTTTGATGTCAGGTTGCTCAGACCCCCAACTTTTCTGCAAAATTACATGCACGTATGGCCGTGGCCAAATATTGGACTATGTCTTATTTTCGTCATATGTAGAATCAGGGTGATATTATTTATCTCTAAGGCTTGCCACAAGAAGTAAATGTAAACAACGCATTTAAGTGATTAACACACGCTAATTGGCAAAGGATTCACAACAATTACTACCAATATGTGTGTTACTATTATTTTTCCATGGAAGTAATAATTGCCGCCCAAGAGGTCAGAGCTGCTATCATAAGGAAGATGCATTTGAGATGACTATTTAAGGATGAGTATATACTGTGATGAAACTGTAGTAGGAGATACCTAAACCTGACAGTTGGAACAGCCTGTGCATTCATTATCAGAGTAAAACTGCATTTTCCGTAAAATGTTTGCCTCCAACTCAGAAACATGGAAGCATCCTCTTCTGTTGACCACAAGAAGACCAGTATTCCTTAGCAGAAGATGAGTTTTATAGTTTGGACCATTGATCATGCAGAGATTCATTGTCAGTTTGACTTTTAAGATTTGCCAGGTATTAGAAAGGCTTATTTATAGAAAGCAGATGGGTTTTTGTCATTTAATTCACTGAAATTTACTTAGTACAAAGAAGGGGGAAATCTAGCTGGCTCCATGATAAAAGCTCTCTAAATACATTAGCTCCTTGAGTGGACTGCAAAGGGACAAATAGAACACTGCTTTTTAAATGAATCAGATTTCTTTTATGTTTTAGAAGAGATAAGACCACAGTGCTCAGCAGTAAATGATAACATGAGTACAAATAGTTTCAGAATTTGCTCCATCAAATGCTGAATTCCTCTTCATCCATTGACCACAGTGCCGCCTTCCTTATGAGGTGCCCTCATTGCTCCCCTAGAGTAGGACAAGTTCAAAAAACAGCTCCTTATTTCAAATCCAGACCTAGTCCATTCCGATTCTCAGATCTCTGTCTTGTTTATCTGCTTTTCACTTTCGGTTTCAGTCAAAACCTCAATTGGCAGCCTTCCTCTTGTCAGGCATTACAAGGCATCTTTGCTTCCTTCTGCACTAACAATTATTACCCTTTAAAGAATTGCCCCCAAGTATACATCCAATTGTTATGATTTCATCCTCAATTTAATTTATGACATATATACCCAGATGAGTGCATTTTCTCTGTTCTGTTGGTATCTGTACGTCCTTTCTGCCTTTCCCCTTTTCTCTTTGTCCTAACTACCCCATAGTAGGCACTATTTAATGGGGTTGAAAATGTCAATTTTGGAGCCATCAGTCTGTGCTCTGATTGTAGTCCTTTTATTTATGAGTTGTTAATCTTGTAAAAGTGAATTTTCCTCTGTACTGTTCTAATCTGTAAGCAGTAGTATCTATCTCATGGAATCGTTGTGAGGAATAAATAAAATAATGCATGCAAAAATGTAACAGTGTCTGAGAATATAGACTTATTGTTGTTTTCCTTCACCCTGAATTATGGAAACCCAACTAGTTCTCACCACTTATTGGCATCAAGGTTACAAAGACAAAAACAAAACAAAACAAAATAAAATAACCATGGTATCTTCCCTGGAGGGGTTCATTACTCTTGTTTGGACAAAAGGCTTAGAGTACTGGTATTTTTAGGGAGATAGTTTTGATAAGGTAGACAAGTAATGAGAAACAATGTTTTAATTGTTTCAATACACAAGTTTTTGCAAGAGAAGGCAACTGCATCTTAATCTACATGCATTTGGGATGGTCTGGAGTTCCTTATTTGGAAACCTGCACTGAATTGTGAGACTCAAAGCAATCACATTAGGTGATTGGTAGGGGCATAGGATGAAGGAGTGAAAGAATTATCTTACAGATTTGCCTGTGACTGAAAATGAGAGGAAAATTAAGATGACCAGAGAATAGCCATTCACCATCAATACCTTGCAGTGCCTCAGTAAGAAAAAGGAATAAGTCTCTTATTGGATAGGCAAGGGTACCTGGAGAAGCGTCTTAAAAACATGCAGTTATGTTTGCCCAAGACAGGTCAAACAACACAGGCAGTAATCAATATTCACTCTAGAACTCCTCATTACTGCTGATCAGGGCTTTGTCCCTCCTGAATCATATTTGATTTCTATCTTTGTCCAGTATCGCTTCTTTCTAATTCTTTTTTATAGGCATATCTTGGAGATATTGTGGGTTCAGTTCCATACCACCAGAATAAAGTGAATAAAATGATGTTTTTGGTGTCCCAGTGCATAAGGAAATTTTGTTTACACTATGCTGTGGTCTATTCAAGGTGCAATAGCATTATAGATTAAAAAAAGAACAATGTGTATGCCTTAATTAAAAAATAACTTATTGCTAAAAATTGGTAATCATCTTCTGAGCCTTCAGTGAGTCATAATCTTTTTATGGTGGAGGATCTTGCCTCAACATTGATGGCTGCTGAGTGATGGTGACAGCCGGGGTGGCTGTGACAATTTCTTAAAATAAGGCAACAATGAAGTTTGACACATCAATTGACTCTTCCTTTTATGAAAGTTTTCTCTATAGCATGTGATGCTGTTTGATAGCCTTTTACTCACAGTAAACCTTTTTTCAGAATTGGAGTCAATTTCAGATATTGGTAATGCTTTATCAACTATAATATTCTAAATCCTATGCTATCATTTCAACAACATTCACAGTATCCTTGCTACTTTCTTTGCTCATCCATAAGAAATGACTTTATCCGTTCAAATTTTATTATAAAATTACAGCGGTTTATATATTCAGACTCTACTTCTTATTCTAGTTCTCTGGCTATTGCTACCACATCTGCAGTTACTTCCTCCATCAAAGCCTTGAACCCCTCAAAGTCTTCCAGGAGGGTTGAAATCTACTTCTTTCAAACGTCTGCTAATGTTGCTATTTTGATCTCTTCCTGCAAATTAGAAATGTTCTTAATAACATGTAAAATGGTAAATCCTTTCCAAAAGGTTTTTGATTTACTTTGCCCAGATCTATCTGAGGAATCACTATATATGACAGCTATAGCCTTACGAAGATTCTTTCGTTCACTTAAACATTTAGAAGCCAATTGTAAGGTTATTAATTGAACTGTTTCAACATTGTTGTGTCTAGAAGAAGGAGGGAGTTAGGAGGAATGGTCAGCTGGTGGAGCAGTCAGAACACACACAAAATTTATCAATTAAGTTAGCTGTCTTATATGGGTAATTCGGGAAGCCCAAAAACAATCACAATAGTAGCATAAAAGATTACCGATCACAATGATAATTTTTATCACATTATTATATTAGCTATGAAAAAGTTTGAAATATTGTGAGAATTATCAAAATGTAACAGAGATATGAAGTGAGACACATCATTGGAAAAAATGGCACCGATAGAATTGCTTGATGCAGAATTGTCCCAAACCTATAATTTGTAAAAATATGCAACTGTGAAGTGCAGATGAAATAAAATGAGGTCTACCAGTACAGGTTTTGATCCCTAATGCACATATTCCACCCTGAACTTTACTCCATATCTGCTTCTGGAGACCAAACTGTGAGTTTCAATTTCAAAAGATAATGGATATCCATTTCTACACACACCACAAAAATATTTCATCTTTACAACAAGTGTAGTTTATGGTGGTGCTCATACTTAAAAAAATGGCAGAGTATGTCTGCATCTTTTACTACATTTTGTTCAAAATGGAGCAAAGATAAGAAATAGCCTAATGTGTTCATGTATATGTTGTTTGACACTTAGGGTCTGCTATTCCAAAACTCTATCTTCTGCCACCCTCTTTCAAAAGCCCTTTCAAAAGTCATAGTGATGATGACTACAAGATTGTGATTATAATGAATGCTACCAATTTGCACACATTAAAAATGGCTAAAATGGTACAAATTTATGTTATGTGTATTTTATCACAATAAACAAACCTACTTATAAAGCTGAAAGGGTTCAAGCTTTTAGTCAGTTGGAGAAAAACAGTCAAAAATTTATCAGATAGAAGTTGGTTAAGAATAGGAATTTGACACTGTCTTGTTCATTGGGGCATTGAGCTTAAGAATAGGAAAGAGGAAAGAAAAAATATAAAACAGAGTAACAGTTCTCCCTCTTTCTCTCATTCTGGGAATTCTCCACCTTTGGTTAAACATTAAAAGCTTCTCAAGAAATCTGAAAAAACCTGCTGCCCAGTCTATCCCCCTAAAGCAACTGAATCTGAATCTCTGGGGATGGATCCCAGGCTTCAGATTTTTCTAGATCCCTGAGCAATCCAATGTGTAATGAAGTTTGTGAAACTCTCTTATACTTACATATTATTTACTTGTGGATATATGACTCTGATACATGCAGTAATTCCTAATGGGGAGATGGTGTGGAAGTGACCAAAATCTCCTCTTCCCAAATTCTGATAGTATCTTCCCTTTTTCCTGGACCCAGGGGTGGGTAGGAGAAGAGCATGCTCCCATGGAAAAGAATCTCCATGGAGGAAGAATAAAAATGTTAGCAATGTCAAGCTTCATCAGCAAAAAAAAAAAAGAAAACCCTGCTTGAAAACCATGTATGCATTGCTTCTTCTCACCACTGACAAAATCTTAGGCTAGTATGGAGACTGACCTCCTATTTCACCAGCAATACTGCAGTTATTTATTCTTCCACTACTTTATCTACATGGTTATCAGAGTGAGCATTCAAAAAGGCAAATCAGGTTGTCATTATCCTGCTAAAAATCCTCCACTGGTAATTTTTTTGGTCCTTGTAAGGGTCTATGAAACCCGGAATGATTTGACCCGGTCCCTGCCTACCTCTTCAGCTTCATCTTTAAGAATCTCTACATGAAGCCTCCTCCTCTTCCAAATTCTTTCTTTCCCTCCCTGATGCTGACAAATAGGTCAGCACACACAGTTATGACATGTCCATAGCAATACACGTACGTTAGATATTTTTCTATATCACTCTCTTTCAAGTTTCATAAAAGTAGGGTAATATCTATTTTATTCACCACTTTATCCCTAGGGCTTATTATTACTTCTAGTGCTTTGATAAAAATGTTTTCCTCCTAAAGATGGAGTGACTGATCATTTTTTCTGCAGCAGAAATCCCAAAAGAAATGGTAGTTCATACCCTAAGTTGTTTTGTCCTTTCTTTACAGAATACTTTCTCTCCATTCTCAAATCAGTTTGCAAATTTCACTCTGAAGTCTGAGATTAGTTACAATTTTAAATCTTAATGACGATGACTCAGAAAGTGGATGATTATAACCTAGCATATCACAAGGGGACTCAAGAGTGAGCACAGATTTGGCATGCCTAGCTAGGTTTGTTGAAGAAATGTCAGTCTTGATAAGGTTCAGATTATAAGAAATAAACCTAAGTGCCATTTAACCCAGTAGGTAATATATCTATACCTCTATTTTCTCTACAGCCTGAGACTATAAATAGCTGAAAGAGGATTCAAACAAATTAACCGATCAAGAATACAGAAACATATCATTATCTGCCACCAGGTCTCAGTGTCTTCCCATGACCCTTTTTTTTTTTGCTCCTTCAAGCATAAGGAACTAAATCCTCATTTCTCCTAGTCTCTTAGGTCTATGTTTCTCTGGCACTTTTAACTAGTATCTGTAAGGCCAATAAACCAAGCCGTGTGAAGAAACCAACAATTACTTGAATAAAGTAACATCTGAGCTTGCAAAGTTTCTAGAGAATGAATAATCTTAATGGTAAGAGAAGAGGCTGAATGTCATCATTCAAGTTCTGTTCCAGAAATATCTGATTTTTATGTATTTCCCACTAACTATGGCTCTCTTCCTTACTAACCTCCAGGTGCGCAGAGGGCACGTGCAGAAACTTCAGATGCCTTCTTATAAAAAAGACGAGAGACACAGAATCCAAATTCAATTATTCTCATTTTGGGTGAAAGTGAGCTCTCTCTAGGTTCTAGCTGCATTCAAGAGACAGCAAATTTCAGTCCACAGGTCACATCTGCCCACGGCCAGTTTCTGTGCACAAATTTTTACTGGAACACAATCATTCCCTTTTATTCATGTATTGTCTGATATTCAGTGTGTGGGGGTGCAAAATTAGGGGGCCTGGCCTCTTCTTTCACCAACATGGAAGTAGACAACAATATTTCAATTTGGGGAAAGGGGATTTCAGTGATATCGATGAGATATATTTAATTATGGGCATCAATGGGAGGAGTTGGGGAGGAGGATTTTACAAATTCATCAAAAGCAAGGACCACAGCTTATGTATAACTGATATCCCAGTATTTATATGAAGCATGTTCTTGAAAAAGCCATTTACTATTCAATAAACAATTACTGAACACCTGCCAGTAAAACAAACTGAAACAAAATCATTGCGTTGGATCACTCGGTTGCCCAATAGCTGAACCTTAAAACTTTATTTTGGAATAGCTGTTTTGTTCATTTATTTTGCTTTTAACGAAAATCTTTTTGAAAATCTGTACATAATATCACTTAAAAGCTGCTTAACCTTGGATAGATTTACCTCTTAGAGATCCAGTTTCCTTGTACGTGTGACAGCTATGACAATGGTTGTAATTGTTAATTTCATGTGTCACTGTGGCTGGGTTAATGGTTTCCAATTGTTTGGCCAAGTAACTCTAGCCTAATTATCACTATGAGCATATTTTGTAGATGGATTTAAATCATTAGTCAATTGCTGGTATCTATGGGCAATTACATCTAAAAGCAACATAAGCGATTGCTTGCAGCAATGAGAGGAGTCTTGTCACCCAATCAGTTGGAGGCCTTAAAACAAGGACTATAGATTTCAGCAGTTAAAAAAAAAACTTTCTATCTCTCCTTCAGCCGGCCCAATTCTCTGGGGGAATTTAACATTACCTTCAATGGAGTTTCCAACTTACAGCCTGTCCTATGGAATTTAGGCTTGCCAATCTCCACAGTCACCTGAGCCAATTCGCATAACACTTCATAT
>PVIY010041210.1:0-22345 GCA_004026745.1 Myrmecophaga tridactyla
CCTCCTATGACCTAGGCTCAAGAGACTGACCTTGCCATCTATGGTTTGTATAGAAGGGTCTGGAGGCCCTTGGGAGGGCAGATGCTGGTGTATGTGCTAGGTATAACCAAGATAGTTTTAAAACTGCTTGCAGTCATACCTGACAAAGCCAAGGGTTCCCAATCAAGGATGTTAATGGGCACTCATCCAATTTCCAAAACAGCAGCTGCCAGCACTGCTTGCCACATCAAAGAGGCATCAGTAGGCATGAACTCCAGTGCCTACCAGGAACTCCATTGTCTCTGTACTGTGGGAAGGTGCCTGGGGCAAAGCCACACAGTTGCTTCCCACCATATTGGCACCTTCAAACCCAGCCTCCTGATGGGGAATGAAAAGGTGGGCATGCCAGCATAGAATGCCAGTCCACACATGCACTCTGCACCAAGTGCCTCTGGTGTCTAGCCCTGCCATTTGCACTAAGTTCACACCTTCTCTGATCAAGGCCTTTTTAATGTTCTTGTTTTGATAAAACTCATTAGGTGGCTTCAGAATGTCTCCAAAGTTAGATTGCATTTGATCACTCCCCTGACTCCTCTACTAACTGTATAACCTGAAACATCCAATATGTTATTTTTCATGCTTGTTATGACAATCAAAAGTCCCTTAGATAAGATATGAATTTTATAAACTGTTAGAAAAAAGAGGAGGTACAAATCAAAAATACAATAATACTGGCTTGTAAAATACAATAAGCTAACAAATTAACTTTCCCAGTTGTTTTTATTTCTTTGCATGACTTCTAATCAATGTCTAGTGCCTTTCATTTCAGCCTCAAGGATTCCTTTAGCATTTATTGTAAGGCAAGACTATGGATTATCATTGATGAACTCCCCAAATTCTATATTGCATTGGGATGTCTAAATTCCTCATTCAGCTATGAAGGATAGTTTTTCTGGATATAGAATTCCTGGTTGATAATTTTATTTTTTCATTCTAATACATCATCACACAGTCTTCTGGCCTCCCTGCTTTCTAGTAGAATTTGACTATTGATTTTATGGAGGATTACTTCCAAGTATCATGTTAGTTTTCTCTTACTCTACTCCTTTCACAATTCTCTTTGTCTTATCTTAGACAGTTTGACTCTATTTTGACTCAGCATGGATCTTTATGACTTTATCCTCCTTGGAATTAATATAACACTTGGATTTGTAGACACATGTATTTCATTAAATTTATTAAGGTTGTGGCATTTCCTCAAATGTTAATTCTGCTTCCTTCTTTCTCTCCTTTTCTTCTGGAAGTATCATTTTAGATATTTTAGGATGCTTTAGAGTATTCCATAGGGCTCTCATACATTGTTCATTGATATTCTTTTTTCTTTCTGCTCCTCAGACTGGAAAATTTCAATTAAAGCAACCTCAATTACTCAATTACAAAGTTTACTGATTCTTTCTTCTTCAGGCTCAAATATGTCATTGAATTCCTCTAGTGACTTTTTATTTCAGCTTTTGTGCTATTAAATTCCAGAATTTGCAACTGGTTTCTTTCATAATTTCTATCTCTTTACAGATATCCTATCTTTGATGGGCATCTCTTCTTTTGGTTCCTATTAATTTTTTGTACACTTTTCATTACTTCTTTGGGCATATTAAGGACAGTTAATTTTGAGTTTTTGTATAGTAAGACCAATGACTGTGCTATCTAAAGAACAGTTTCTGGTCTTCAGTTTTACTTGCCCCCTTTGAATGGATCATATTTCTTCCTACTTTACATGACTTATGATTTTTGTTGAAAACTTGAATTTTGAAAATTATAATATGGCTACTTTGGAAATCTGATTCTTCCCATCTCAAGATTTGTTTTGTTGCTTACTGTAGGTTATAGTTACTTGTCAGTTTGGTAACTTTACCAAACTTTTAAAAGAATATTCTTTGCTGTGTGTCATATTGGACATATCTGTTCATTTAGCTTGCTGTCAGCTAGTATTATAATAAAGATTTCATAAACACCTAGAGTCAGCATGAGGGTAGGAAAAAAAGGAAAAGAAAAATCTATCCTAGTCTGTTAAGATTGACTCTTGTTTGGAGCAGTCCATTAATTCTTAGTCAATTTATTTACAACTCTGCTTTGATTTTCACTTCTATTTGTTTTTATCCAGAAAAGTAGCAGAAGTGAAAGCTTAGCATGAAAGATGTCTCTTTAAGGTCTTTTTTGAGCTTGTGTCCTAACTGGCACCTGCATGTTGCTTTCTAGATTCCCCAGTATACATGAGAGGCTTTACATAGCTCCTATTCCCCACAGAACTCTCTCACTGGCTTTGCCTCCCATTTTTCATCATGTCTCTTATTTCTCCAAATATTATTTTGGCCCAGTTGGCAGCACTTTCTTCATTTGCCTCAAATACAAAATTCACTCAAAGTCAATTCTTTAGCAATACCATAGTCAGGTCAACATAACAAACATACGCTCTTTGAAAGAAGGTGTGCTGTTCTCTTCACAAAATGAGTACCCACACAAGCAATATGTGCTGCCATCATCAAGATGGCCATTGTGTCTGGTAGGGATGAGTAGGCCAAGTTAATATTTCACAAAGCTCTCCTACCATTGTTCAAATTGCCTTGTTTTCATTCAGACTTAGTTTAGTTGCTGTAAACTATTGACTATTTTACAGAGTTCTGATGAACTTTATTCAAACAATTTTTGCTTGTTTTTCACTGTTCCTTTGGCCTTTCTGTGGATGAAAATGCTATTTTCCCTGGCACCACTCCCATGTCCTAATTGTTTTTATACATAATACATTCAATAAATAGCAAATAATAAGATAATACTAAAAGAAGTATCATACCATATCAAATACATAGGAACAAATCTTATGAAAAGTATGCATAATTTATTCAAGAGCAGTAGAAAATATCGTGGTGAAAAATAAAGAAACCTAAAAGTGGAAAGATAGATTCAATTCCTACTTAGGAAATTTCAACATTGTCAAGAAGTTAATTCTTACAAAACTTTCTACTAAATCCAATGAAATATGAATATAAAATACATGCATGTAGACATCCAGGGGTGAAAGTCTCCCTGGCGGTGTGGGAGATGACTCCCAGGGATGAATCCAGTCCTGGCACCCTGGAATCAACAGTTCCATCCTGACCAAAAGGGGGGGAAAAGTGTAATTAATAAAGTATCAGTGGCAGAGAGAGTTCAAATAGAGTCAAGAGGCTACTTTGAAGGTTGCTGTTCCACAAGCTTCAGGTAAATCTTGCTAACTGTCATAACCTGCCGACCCCCAACCAGGACCATTCCAGCCAATTCTAAAGAACACCTATGGTAATATATAAGATTCCACCAGGGTTTCATGCACTAGAGTAACTTTCCAGAAATCTACAACTTTCAGATGGGTCCCTGGTTCAGATAAGTCCTGTAACCTAGCCCAGCCTCTCCAGAATATCAGATAGTTCCATCTCTCTACCCCATATTATGACAGACCCTTCCAATATGAAAAATTTAGTATTGCCATAGCCAAAACACCCCTAAAGGGAGGTATGGAAAGATCAAAAGTGATGGTGGAGTTATACAGAGAAGATAGGACATAACAAATGAATATGAATGCTGAATCATTAAATTGATATATATTTTAGTCTCCAGTATTTTAGAGAAGCTAAAAGTAAAAACCTAAAATTGTGAAACTGTAACCCATGTCAAAATCTGAAATATGTTCTCCAACTAATTGTGGTGCTGTGCTTTGAAATGTATAGCTTTTTTTGTATATATGTTATTTTTCACCAAAAAAAGAAGGAAAAAATGTCCATTGTGATGATAAAAAAAATATTTAAGCCTTCTAGCCTCCTATATTCTGGAGTAGCTAGAAGGAAAAATATGGGAGGATCATATCGTAGCCCATGACAAACTCTGGGATCTGCCCTGTAACTACTTGTTTAAGAGTGCTTTGAAAACTTTTGTTTTTTTATTTTTTTGCTTCTTATATATGTTATACTATACAATAAAAAAAGTTTAAAAATGCATGTATAATTTCTAAAAAGTAGCTATTTCTAATACTATTATGGAAATCCAATGTTCAAAGAATCCATGTTAATTTGGGGGAAGAATAAAGTTTGACAATTTGCAGCACCAGAATTCAAGATTTCTACAGTAATCATTCAGTGTGAAAAGACAGATAAATAAACCAGTGAAACAGAGTAGAGAATACATAAATAGACCAATATATGTGCAGAACCCTTATTTACAACAAGACCATAAGGCAATATAGAGGGCAAAAGAATAGTCCATTCAATAAATATTACTGGAAAAAAAGATGTCTGTTAAAAATGAAGTTTACTATACTTCTCAAAATTCATAAACATTAATAGGATATGGACAGTAGGAAAGTATTTTTGTCTATTGGAAAAGGTCACACAATAAGCAAACAAAGAAAGCATCTTGGAAAAAATATGTATAAGACACTGCTTACCTACCTTGGCATAAGCAAGAATTTATAGATCACAATTGTAAAGTCACTAACCATAAAATAAAAATTGTTCTTAAAATTTTAAATTTCTGTAGATTGAAATGTTAATAGAGATGATATTGAAGCAATAGAGTGGATTAACATCATTAATAATAATATATCTGATGAAATACTCATATCCAATATGAATATCCTACAACATACCCTACAACAAATTCATTAATAAAATGAACAAAGGTATCTCACAAAGAGACTATTTAATTGTTTGAAAAACTTATGACACAAACCTCAACATGATTACTTATCTTTGAAATGAAAGGTAAAACCATGGTTAGACACCATTATACACCCACTAGATTTGCTAAAGATATCTCAGACATAGAGTACAAATTTTAACTTGTAAATGGTGAAGATATAATTCTAATACATTTCTAGTAGGAGCATAAATGGTACATTTACTTTAGAAACAACTTATCAGAATCTATGGTGACAAAATCTACATCTGCTTTATGAACCAACATTTTTATGTCTACTAAGAGACATGTGTAACAATTTTATAGGACATTTATTTCTCCCAATATCAAAATCTGGTAACAACCAAAATATCCATTTTTATAGAATGAATAAATAGCATGTGGACAATCCATATTGGAAAATACATCCAGCAATGAAAAAGAAAAGCCAATGATAAAATACATGGAAGAATCTTATAGACACATGTAAACAAACACAGTCAGCCCCAAAGAGAACACATATTATAATGCCATTTTTACATAGCTAAAGAGTAACCATAGGAACCAATTGCAGAATATGGAAAAGCAGGGGAAGATGGTGGAGTAGGGAGCACAAGTATTCAGTCCTTCCACCAGAACAACAATTAAACAGGCAGAAGTTGTTGGAAACAACTATTTTGAAACTTCAGCATCTAGAGAGAAGCATGAGGAAAAGGCTGATAAATTAAGGTAAATTTCTCCCTCTACACAGCAGTCACCAGCACCCAGCTTTCATTCCCACTGCAGGCCAACTTGGCATCCAACTACTGGCTAGCTCACTGGTGAGAAAAAAGGCCATAAAACTCCTTTTGCTCAAGGACCAGGGGTGAGCATAGCTCATTGGCAATGCTTTGAGTTGGTGATGTTGGGTCACTGGAGGCCCAGCTTGGAGGGCAGCCACTGTTTCAGCTTGCCTCAGACAAATGTTATAGGGGAGGAAACCTGAAGATACTGTGTTTCCTCAGAGCTGTACAAAATATCTAGTTGAGGTGCTACATTTTCTGGGTAGGCCAGGAGATTTCAGCCTTAGGGACCCTTGAATGAAGCTCTTGGCACTATTAATGATCCCCTAATCAGAGAACTTTGGAGCCTATCTGTGCCTCCTTCATGGATCCTTTTTCCCTGTTTTGGCTAGGAAAAACTGAATTGGGAATGTCCTTTCCAGTGTACCCCCCCTCCCTGAATTTGCCCTCTAGGGAAAAGCAGCTTGAGACATCTAAAGGAGTATACAAAACTCTAGTGGTGGACCATCTGGAGCAAAGGCTTGTCAAACAAAACAACTGAGAGAAGGAGAGCTGTCTCCTGGGGAACACAGGTGACAATGAAATTCTTGAAACAAGGATAGCAGTTATAAAAAAGGAACCAAGAATCATGGGAGCACAGGACAAACTATGGGGTCTGTCCTGTAGCTATTTGTTAAAGAGTGCTTTGAAAACTATTGCTTTTTCCCTTTCTTTGCTTTGTATAAATATTATATTATACAATTAAAAAAGATTTAAAAAGGAACCAAATATAACTTCTGGGTTAAAGATCATAATAACAAAAGAAAAATTATCAGGAAGATTTCAAGGGCAAATTGGAGCTGGAAGAAGAAAGCATCAGTGAAAATAAGTTTAGAATTCCTAGGCTCTTACACAAATAACAAATCAAAATTCAAATTGTGGACATGATGAGTGATATTACAAAAATAAAAGAGACTATAAAATAATACAATGAACAATTGTACACCAACAAATTAGACAATCTAGATGACACAGAAAAATTTCTAGAAGCACACAAATACCTTAAAGAATCTCAAGAAAAATAGAAACTCTTGCCATACCTATAAGAAGTAAAGACATTGAATCAGTAATCAAAAACAAACATCCAAGACAGAATGGCTTCATTGATGAATTCTACCAAACATTCAAAGAATTGACACAAGTCCTTTTCAAATTCTTCCAAAATTGTGAAGAACAGGGAACATTCCCTAACTTATTCTATGAGGCTAGCTGGTACCAAAAGACAGCATAGGAAAAGAAAATGTAAGACCAATTTCCCTTATGATTAACATTGCAAAACTCTTCAACAAAATACTAGCAAACCATATTCAACAGCATATTTATAAGATTCTTTACCATGACAAAGGAGGATTTATCTCAGGAATGCATTGGTTGTTCATCATAAGATAATAAGTCAATGTAATATACTACATTAATCAGATGAAGGGTGAAAAAAACCATAATAACCTTAATGGATATAGAAAAGACATTTGGAAAAAAATCTAAGACACTTTCATGATAAAGGCATAGGAATAGAAAGGAATTCCCTGTCATGAGTAAGGGCATTGTGCTAGTTTGAAACTGTTATGTACCTCAGAAAAGGTATGTTCCTCTAATCTTGATTAAATATTATAGAGTGGAACTCTTGATTAGATTGTTTCCATGGAGATGTGGTATGCCCAATTGTGGGTGTGAATTTTTGATGGAGATGTGAATCTCCCCATTCAAGGTGAGTCTTAATTAGTTTACAGGAGTCCTTTAAAAGGGAAAACATTTTGGAGACAGCTCAGAGCTGACATAGACATGGACAATTAGAGATGCTTAAAGTGAAGACACAGATGTTTGCAAATGCAGAAACCCCAGGAGATGCCAGGAGTTCAGAGAGCTAATAGAAGCTAGACAGGAACCAGAGCCCAGCAAACATGACCATGTGCCTTTCCATCAGAAGCTAAATAAGCCAGAACCTGCAGAGAGTCAAGGAAAGCTAAGAGAAGAAATCTAGAGTTCACTCCAGAGAAGCTAAGAAAGGCCCACCAAATGCAAGCCAGGTGCCTTCCCATGTATGTTAGTCAGGGTTTTATAGAACCAACAGAAAGCATCTCTAAATATGAGATTTATAAAGATGTATTAAACAACAGTGGAAATGGAAGAGTCCAAATCCATAGGCAGGTTGTGAAACTGGCAGCTCCAATGAAGGGACTGGATGACCTCCACACCAGAAGGTCACTGGCTGAAGAACCAGTGACAGAGTCTCTCTTCTTCTTTAAAGTGCTTTCAACTGATTGGGTTATCTTTTGTGGAAGACAGGGCTTAGTTGATTCATATGTAATCAGCCTCAGATGCAATCATCTGACTGATGGTTTAATACACCACCCTTTTGGTTTATCAACCAATCATGAAATATTCTTGCAGCAATGGTCAGGATATGCTTGCCTGACCAGAACTGGGCGTGATCATGTGGCCAAGTTGACAATAAAACCTGTGTTAGTTTACAAGCTGCTGGAATGTGATATATCAGAAATGGAACAGCTTTTAAAAATTGGAATTTAGTAAGTTACAAGTTTGTAGTTTTAAGGCTATGAAAGTGTGGGGCTCCAAGCATTTCCAGACATCTGTGTTTCCCTTCTCTTCCAAACTACATTATTGAATTGGGATTAAAAGAATTGTAGCTCCCATAAGATTGGATCAGAATTAAACATGGCTTTTCTAATCAATATTTAATCGCCTTACAATATTTAATCACATGCTTTCAAACTGGCACAGTAACCATCACATTTAACCCTTTGTCAATATGGCAGCTATACACATCACCTTGAAGCATGCTTAATTTCCAAATAGAATACAATAACAGATTTATGTTTCACCTAACAATATTCAACCATCCTCTGTACAACTGGAAATGCACTATATCTCTCCAGAATAGGATGAAAGTCCTTAGGTAACATTCACTCTTAAATATCATGTCCTATGACTTAAACGCTATAACAAGAACAATAAACTTTATGTTACATGATAAGGAGAAAACAAGATATTTGCTTATGCACAAATGAAAACATAATCATAAAAAAAGAGGAAGGAGATATTCGTGCAATCATAGTTCTTGTTTCTGTAACTGGTCATGTGCTCATAGTTCACCTTTATCACTGCCTTCTTCTACTACACATTCCATGTTCCCTTTTCTATTAGCAAGCACTTCAGCTGGCCATAGTTCTTTGCCAGATAGGGTGAACCAAACCTTCATTCCTGAAGTTTCTGGGCCATTGGTAGTCCTACCTGGATTGGGTTGTTGCAGTTTACCATTGTTTTTTTTTTTTTTTTATAATTTGCATATGGGCAGGAGGAACCAGGGATCGAACTCAAGACCTCCAGCATGGCAGGTCGGAGCTCTGCCTGCTGAGCCACGGCAGCCACCCTACCATTGGTTTTAATCACAAGACAGGATAGTACTAAGAAAGGCCCTAGTGGATCTACTGTATTCCAGGAAAGCACTTCTTTACCTCCATTGTATAATTGCAGTCTGATTTCACTTTGATAGTCAGTATCAATCATCCAAATCAAAACAGTAATTCCCTTTTGTGCCTGTTGATTCAGTAGTATGAGAAGGCCAAAGTGGCCAGGTGGCAGCCTTAGCTTCCAGAATGAAATCATTGTGTCTCCTAGTAGGAGTAATCCTCCTTCTGTACACCAGAAGAGCTTAAGGTTCCAGGGACAGAAAGCAAAAGTTTTCCTCATGGATCACTAGGGGTGATGGTGAGTAGTGCCACTCCCATTTCCACCCCCTTGATTCCTGGACCTGTGAATCCTGGCTATGGGAGAAACACCACCAGACAGTGGATGCATACAGAGCTTCCCAGAGAACACTGCCCCAACCCTGCAAGGTATTGCCACATAGTTGGCACCATAATTGGGTCCTAAAAGATGATTCCACCATTCTATAACCCAGCTCCCTCTGGAAGATGAGGAACATGGTAAGACCAGACAATTCCATGAGCATGTGCCCATTACCTCACTTCGTTTGCTGTGAAAAGGGTTCCTTGATCAGAAGCAATGCTGTATAGAATACCATGATGGTGGTGTTTTGCAGAAGCATTCTGTGTGGAGAATACAAACCCATATCTGGAGTATGTGTTTATTTTAGTTAGAACAAATCACTTCCCCTTCTATGATGAAAGTGATCCAATGTAATCAACCTACCACCAAGTAGCAGGCTGATCACCTTAGGTAATGGTACCATATTGGGGAGACTGGGCACTCACCAGTAGCCATAGCCATGTTGGCGTCGGTGAGTGGAAGTCCATGTTGCTGAGACCATGCATAAACTCTATCCCTACTGCCTTGTGCACTTTGTTCATTAGCTTATGGGGCAATTACAATAGTGATGAGGAAAGAGGATGACTTTTATCCACAGGATGGGTCATCTTATCCACTTGATTATTAAAACCTTCCTCTGCTGAAGTCACCCTCTGGTGGGCATTCACATGGATGCAAATATCTTCATGATCTTTCTGCATTCAGAAAGATCTATCCACATACCACATTCCCAGATTTCTTTGTCACTCATTTTCCAACCATGTTCCTCCCAAATGTCTGACCATCCAACCAAACCATTAACAATAGCCCATGAGTTACTCTACAAAGGCATCTCTGGCCAGTTCTCCTTCCAAGCAAAATGAACAACCAGGTGCACTACTCAAAGTTCCACCAACTGGGAGGATTTGCCTTCATCACTGTCCTTTTAGGACATCCCTGAATGGGTGTTAATGCTGCAGCTGTTCACTTCCAGGTGGTCCCTGCATATCATGCATAACTCTCTCTACACCAGACCCAAGTTTTCTCTCCCTGAGTCAACTGAGGGTAAGTAATTCCCCAAGAGTCCATAGCTCTGGTCTGGGAAAGATAAAGTACTGTGGCAGGAGTGGGAGCCATGGTCATTTCGGACACCTCATGTAACTTGCTTTTGCCTTTAGGACCAGATCAAGTCCTATCTCTAATATACCATTTCCATTTTATGATGGAGTGCTGGTGTGCACACCCAACTTTATGACTTGGTGGGTCAGACAACACACAACTTACATAGGTAACTCATGTTTCATGGCAACTTTGTGGCCCATGGTTAAGTGTTCAGCCTCTACTAAGGCCCAGTAGTAGGCTAAAAGTTGTTTCTCAAAAGGAAAGTAATTATCTGCAGCAGATAGTAAGGCTTTGCTCCAAAATCCTAAGGCTCTGCATTGTGATTCTCCTACAGGTTCCTGCCAAAGGCCCCAGACATCTTCCCTATTTGCCACTGACACTTCCATTAGAGCTGCTGGATCATATGGCCCAAGTGACATAGCAGCTTGCATAGCAGCCTGGACATGTCACAGAGCCTCCTCTTGTTCCAGCCCCCACTCAAAACTAGCATCTTTTCTCATCACTTGGTAAATAGGCCAGAGTAACACACCAAAACGAGGAATATGTTTTCTCTGAAATCCAAAGAGGCCAACTAGACATTGTGCCTTTTTTGGTCACAGGAGGGGCCAGATTCAAGATCTTATCCTTCACCTTTGAAGGAACATGTTGACATGCCCTGCACCACTGGTCACCTAAAAATTTCAGTGAAGTGGAAGTTCCCTGTACTTTTGTTGGACTCATCACAAATCCCCTGACATGCAAATGCTGTACAAATAAGTCTAGAGGTGTTGCTACATCTTGCTCACTAGGTAAAATCAGCATGATATTAGCAATATAATGGATGAGTGTGATGTCTTCTAGGAGGGAGAAATGATCAAGGTATCTGTGGACAAGGTTGTGACATAGAACTGAAAGGTTTCTATACTCCAGAGGCAGGACAGTGAAGGTATATTGCTGGCCTTGCCTGCTGAATGCAAACTATTTCTGGTAGTCCTTATTGACAGCTATTGAGAAAAAAGAATTTGCCAGATCAATAGCTGCATACCAGGTACCAGGTGACACGCTGATTTGCTCAAGCAATGATACCACTTCTAGAACAGCAGCTGCAATTGGAGTCACTGCCTAGTTAATTTTACAATAGTCCATTGCATCCTCCACGTCCATCTGTTTTCTGCACAGAGTTGAATGGGGATGTGGGAGGGATCACAACCCTGCAAGCTTTAAGTCCTTAAGAGTGGCACTAATCTCTGCAATCCCTCCAAGAATCCAGTTTTGCTTCTGATTCACTGCTTTGCTAGGTAGGGGCAGTTCTAGTGGCTTCCATTTGGCCTTTCCTACCATGATAGCCCTCACTCCACAAGTCAGAGAACCAATATGAGGATTCTGCCAGTTACTGAGTATGTCAATACAGTTATGCATTCTGGAATGGGGAAATGTACAAAGAATGGGTCTGGAGATCCACTAGACCCACTGTGAGATGGACCTGAGCTAAAACTCCACAAATTACCTGATCTCCATAAGCCCTTACTCTGATTGGGGGGACCAGAGGGATGTTTTTGGTTTTCAAAAATTAGTGTCACTTTTGAGCCAGTGTCCAATAATCCCTGAAATATCTGATCATTTCCTTTTCCCCAGTGCACCATCACCCTGGTAAAAGGCCTTAGGGAATCCTTGGGGTAGGTTCCGAGGAAGGTTAACAGTGTAAATTTTGGGCAGTGTAAAAGAGTCTTTCCCCAAGGATACTTGGCCCTACCTTCATTTGAGGGCCTCTGAATCTGTAAACTGTCTCAAATCTGGAAATTGATTAAGGGGACATGATTCTCTGTTTTTGTCATTCATGTTAGACTTCTGTTCACCTGACCTAGAATTCTTCTACAGCTCAAATTCCATAGAATTCTTATACAGCTCAAACAAGAATTCAGTAGGATGTCCATATATTTTACTCCTAGGTACCCTATGATCTACTAGCCAATGCCACAGGTCTCTGTGAGTCAGATTATTCTGATTGCTGCTTTGAGTCTGCTGTCCATTATGGTGGCCATGCCCATCTTGGCTATGGTGATTAAATGTTGCCACATGTGTTCTGCCAATTCGGGATCCAATCATTCTCATTGTATTTAGGGATTCCAGCTCATTCCCCATGGTAATATCTGACTAACAGAGAAGGGCAACTACAGAGCTTTTCAGGGATGATGGAGTTAGTTTCATGAGTTTATTTCTCAAGGTTCTGTCTGGTGAAAGATGGGTCCCTGGATATTCCTGGAGTGTGTGAGCATGTCTTCCATGATAAATCCACTCTAACATTTCCATATGTCTAAGCCTCTGTATCCCTTCATCTAATTACACAAGGGCAATTCTGGCATTTTGACCTCTAGTAATGTCAGCCACCTTTTGATTCATGTTTCATCCAACCATCGAAATTGTTCATGCTCTTTCTAACCCCTCAAGCTACAACACTGGAGGCATAATATCTGCTTAGAGGGCCCATATCAATAAATTCAGCTTGATCCTACTATATACTCCTTCAACCATTATCCCACACCCTTATTAGCTATTCCCACGCATGCTCCCTTAATTTCTGTCTATATAGATTAAAAAACTCATGCACTTCTTTTGGAGTATAGTGTACCCCCCCATAGGCCATACATTACACCTTACCTTTCAGGGCCTGTTTGGACTTTAGTCTAATTATAAGTCTTGAAGTTTAGTCTAGGTATAGGTGCATCATTAAAAGAAATAGAAGTGTATTTCAATCTAATTAACTCAGGGTATTCCATTGTTTCATCTTGTAAAACAGGATTAGTTGTTCCAGACATAGGAATGAGGGATGTTTTCCCAGGGGAGGTGGTTACAGGGTTAGCAGGCAATGAAGGGTTAATTTCATTGGGTGGAGGTTGGATGGTAGACTTCTCTGAGGAGACTGGAGGTTGAGAAGCTGTTTCTTCAAGGCAGGATGGAGGTCTGGAAGCCCTTTCCTCAGGGTAGTCCATTAAAGTTCTTTCTAGCAAAGGCTCAAATGATTCCAGGGATCCTGTCTCCCCATTGTTATCATTATTAAGCCATGTATCACCATCTCATGCTTCAGGATCCCATTCTATTCCAATCAAAGCTCTTACTTTAACAGCAGACACCCTAAAAATTGAAATTTGAGTTTATGTTGTAAATCTGCTATTCACAAATGAGACTTTGTGTCTAATTTTCAGAAATATCAAGTCTGTGACCACAGGAAATAAGATTTTCTTTCAGGGCACATGTGGAAACTTTTATATAATTCATCTGGCACTGAAATTTCTAATTTGAAGCCTTCAGCTCATCCTTTCCCTCACCACTCTATCCAGCATATTTAACAACAATCAATCAACATTATTATACCTCTGAATTCCACAAAACTCTGTAAAGTGTCAAAAACATTATCAACCAGAGCCTTGCCTTAAGCAAGCATACAATTATTATAATCTAATGGTGACATTTTGAATATCTCTCTTGCCAGCTCACCCCATGGACTGTCAGTGCCATCTTAATTATTGAAAACAGAGTCATTAGTGCCTCTGAATCTAATCAGAGTAGAAAACCAATTGTGAAATTTTTTTCTCAAGAATGCTCCTAGTACAAATCTGCATTAGTCAGGGCTCTCTAGAGAAACAGAACCAACAGAAGAGATCTGTAAATATGAAATTTATAAAGGTTCTTCTGCAACTGTGGGAATTGAAAAGCCCAAAATATGTATGGCAGGCTATGAAGATAGCAGTTCTGATAAACTGTCTGGGCAAACTGCACAGGAGAGACTCATTGGCTGAAGGAGCAGTGGAAGAGTCTGTCTTCTTCTTTAAAAGGCCTCAAATGATTGGGTCATCTCATTGTGGGAAACAGGGCTTAGTTGATTGCAGATGTAATCAGCCCCAGATGCAATCAATTGACTAATGATTTAATCAACCAGCCACAAAATATCCTTGCAGCAATGGTCAAGCCAATGTTACCTGACCAGACAACTGGGCATAATCATTTGACCAAGTTGACACCAGAACCTAAACATCAAAGTAAACAATAAGTGGTTCACAGTATCACCATACATCTGTGCTTTCATGTTCACTAATGATTTTTGAACATTATATATATATATATGAATTAAAATACAAATAAAAAAGAACACCCAAAGCATCCCAACTACCCCCATACACCATTATTTTTAATTTATTTTTTGTCTTTATTTTCTTACTCATCTGTCCATACACTGGGTAAAGGGAGGGTCAGTCATAAGGTTTTTGTAGTCACATCATAAAAACTATATAATTATACAATCATCTTGCCAGCCTATTGGATTAAAACTCAACAGTTTCAGGTACTTCCCTCTAGCTACACAATAAACCAAAAACTTAACAGGGATATTGATATACTGAATAAGAATAACCTCAGGTGGCTGCCGTGGCTCAGCAGGCAGAGCTCCGACCTGCCGTGCTGGAGGTCTGGAGTTCGATCCCTGGTGCCTCCTGCCCATATGCAAATTTAAAAAAAAAAAAAAGAATAACCTCTATAATAATCTCTCATCTCTATTTGAAATCTCTCAACCACAGAAACTTTATTTTGTTTCCTTTTTCTTCCCCCTTTTGATCAAGAAGGTTTTCTCAATCCCATGATGCTGGGTCCAGGCTTATCCCTAGGAGTTACATCCTTGTTTCCAGGGAGATTTACATGCCTGGGAGTCATGTCTCATGTAGGGGGAAGGTAGTGAGTTTACTTGCAAAGTTGGCTTTGAAAGAGGGACCATATCTGAGCAAAAAAAAAGTTTCTCTGGGGATGACTCCTAGGCATAATTATAAGTATAAGCAACGTCTAACTGAAGCTTGTGTAAGAGTGACCTCCAGTAGCCTCTCGACTCTATTTGAACTCTCTCAGTCACTGATAATTTATTAGTTACACTTCTTTTCCCCCTTTTGGTCAGGATGGGATTGTTGATCCAATGGTTTCAGGGTTGGACTCATCTCTGGGAGTCATCTCCCATGCTGCAAGGGAGACTTTCACCCTGGATGCCAAGTACCATGTAGGGGGAGGGAAATGATTTCAATTGCAGAGTTGGGCTTAGAGAGGTGAGGCCACAACTGAGGTGCAAAAGAGGTCCTCCAGAAGTAATTCTTAAGCATATCTATAGATAGGCTAAGCTTTTCTGCTATCTACATAATCTTCCCAAGCCTCAAGGTCAAGGGCTTGGCCTTTTGATTTGGGTGTCCCTAATGTTTGACACAGTATCAGGGGATTTACTGATGTAAAACTTAACAGTTCCATATTTTTCCTCCAATCCCTCAAGAAACTTTACCAGGTTACAGATATATAGGAGTACAAAATCCAGAAATAATACTTACCCCTTTGGACTAAATGTGTCTGCTATCAGAGCTTACAATCTAGGCACCTGTTTTCTTATAAGCATTTTCTAAAGGAGAGCATACAGTAATTGTTCTTTCATTTCTGGCTTATTTTACCTCACCCAATGTCCCACAGATTTATTCACATTGTTGTATGCCTCATGACTTCATTCCTTTTTGAGGGAGCACAATATTCAATCATATGTATACACCATCATTCACCAATCTACTTCTCAGTCGGTGCATCTCTCATACACCTGCTTCATTAGGCATAATAAATAATATCCAAAGTCCAGAATCTCAATTTTAGTAATTTCATTGTTCCCAAATGAATGAACCAATAAACACACCCTCACCAAATAGGAAATCTAAACCTCCCCTTAATTTTGTCCCTCCCCCCATTATTTACCTCTGCTGTTGCTGTGATACTGCTGATGTTTTCCTGTTACACATAGCTCATAGCATGTAATAGCAGTTTTCCCCCTGTACTCTGCCCTTAAACACTCTTTGTACATGAATCATACCTTTGAAGTAGTTCTTGCAAGAACTAATTTATATTAAATTCTTAATTATAACTAATGTATAAATAATATAGACCCACTAGTGAACTGCCTTCACTTATTTCTATTCCCTTACATTTATGTTCAGCCTCATTACCTAACTGTTCACCCATCTCTAGCTTCTACATATCTCTAAGTTCCCTATATTCTGTATTAGAGGCCTCTGATTTTACCTTCACCATGGTCATAAATGTGGTGTCATACAATATCTATACTTTTGTGTCTGGTTATTTCATTCATTATTATGTCATCAAGGCTCATCCATCTTGTCCTGTGCTTCAGGACGTTATTTTGGTCTATGGCTGCATAATATTCCTTTGTATATATATACTACATTTTCTTAATTAACTCATCTGTTGATGGGAATTTGGATTGTTTCCATCTTTTGGCATTTATGAGTATTGCTGCTATGAACATCGGTGTGCAAATGTCTGTTCATGTCACTGCATTCACCTCTTCTCAGTATATACAAGTAGTGCTATTGCCAGGTCATAGAGCAGCCCAATATTTAGTTTCCTAAGGAACCTCCAAACTGTCTTCCATATTGGCTGTACAATTACACATTCCCACCAGCATTGAATAAGTGTCCCAATTTCACCACATGTTCTCCAACATTTATAGTTTCCTGTTTGTTTAATAGCATCCATTCTTATAGGTGTGAGGTGGTATCTCATTGTAGCCTTGATCTGCATTTCCCATATATCCAATGAAAATGAACATCTCTTCATGTGATTTTGAGCCATCTGTATTTTCTCTTCAGAAAAATGCCTGTTCATATCTTTAGCCCATTTATAATTGAGGTGTTTATTCTTTTGCTGTTGAGTTGTATGATTTCTTTATGCATAGAGGATATCAAACCTTTGTCTGATGTGTGATTTCCAAATATTTTCTTCCATTGAGTTGGATGACTTTTCACCTTTTTGACAAAGTCTTTTGAGGTGCAGAATCATTTGATTTTGAGAAGGTCCCATTTACCTATTTTGTTGTTGTTGCTTGTGCTTTGGGTGTAAAGTTTAGAATGCTACCTCCTATTACTAGGACTTGAAGATGTTTCCCTACATTTTCTTCTAGAAGCTTTATGGTGCTAGATCTTATATTTAGGTGTTTGACCACTTTAATTTAATTTTTGTATAGGGTGTAAGGTAAGCATCCTCTTTCATTGTTCTGGCTATTGATAGCCAGTTCTCCCATGCCCATTTATTGAAAAGACAATTTTGTTCCAGTTCAGTGGATTTGGGAGCCTTGTCAAAAATCAGTTGACCTAGATTTGATGGTCTATTTCTGCACTCTCAACTCAATTCCATTGGTCAAAACTTCTATCTTTGTGCCAGTACCATGCTGTTTTGACCACTATGGCTTTATAATAAGTTTTAAAGTCAGGAAGTGTTAATTCTTCCACTTGGTTCTTCTTTTTTTAGGATGCTTTTAGATATTTTGGGTCTCTTTCCTTTCCAGATGAATTTGGTAACTAGATTTTCCAAGTCTTCAAAGTAGGTTAGGTTGGAATTTTGATGGGTACTGTGTTGAATCTGTAGATCAGTTTGGGTAAAATTGACATCTTAACTATATTTAACCTTCCTATTCATGAGCAGGGAATGTCTTTCCACCTATTTAGATCACCTTTGATTTCTTTTAGCAGTGTTATGCAGTTATCTCCGTACAAGTCCTTGACATCCCTAATTAACTTCATGCCTAAGTACTTGATTCTTTAGTTGCTATTTTGAATGGAATCTTTTTCTTTAACTGACTTCTCAGTTAGGTCATAGCTTGTGTACAGAAACATTACTGATTTTTTCACATTAATTTTCTATCCTGCCACCTTGCTGAATTTGTTTATTAGCTCAGATAACTTTGTTGTAGATTTCTCAGGATTTTTCAAATATCGTATTATGTCATCTGCAAATAATGAGGGTTTTATTTTTTCCTTTTCAATTTGGATGCCTTTTATTTCTTTGCCCTGCCTGATTGTGATAGCTATCAATTTTTCATACAGGCCCTTTATCATTTTGAGGAAGTTACATTTGATTCCTATCTTCTGAAGTGTTTTTCAGAAAAGAACATTGAATTTTGTTGAATGCTTTTTCAGCATCAATCTAGATGATCATGTGATTTTCCCTTTCAATTTGTTAATGTGCTGCATTACATTAGTTAATTTTCTTGTGTTGAACCATCCTGGCATTCCTGGTATAAACCCCACTTGGTCATGGTGTATAATTCTTTTAATGTGCTATTGGACTTAATTTGCTAATATTTTGTTGAGAATTTTTGTACCTATGTTCATTAGGGAGATTGGCCTGTAGTTTTCCTTTCTTATAGCATCTTTACCTGGTTTTGGTATTAAAATGATATTAGCTACATAAAATGAGTTATGTAATATTCCATTGTCCTCAACTTTTTGGAAAATTTTGAGCAGGATTGGTGTTAGCTTCTTTTGTAATGCTTGATAAAATTGTCCCTGTGAAGCCATCTGGCCTTGGAATTTTCTTTGTACAAAGATTTTTGATGACTGAATCTCTTTAGTTGTGATTGGTTTGTTCAGATCTTCTATTTCTTCCTGAGTCAGTGTAGTTTGTGCTTCCAGGAATTTGTCCACTTCATCTAAGTTGTGTAGTTTGTTGGAAAATAGTTGTTCATAGGATTCTCTTATGATTTCTTTTATTTCTTCAGTGTCTGTAACAATGCACCCTTTCTCATTCCTGATTTTGTTTATTTCCATCCTCTCTTTTTTTCTTTGTCAGCCTTGCTAATATCAACCTTGCAAGGATGGTTCAACACAAGAAAATCAATTTTATGGATTTTCTCAAAGAACCAACTTTTGGTTTTATTGACTCTTTCTATTGCTATTTTGTATCCTATGCATTTAACTCTGTTTTAACCTTTGCTATTTCTATTCTTTTCTTTGCTTTGGGGTTAGTTTGCTGTTCTTTCTCAGGTTCCTCCAGGTGAGCAATTAAGTATGGATTTTTGCTCTATCTTATTTTTTAATATATGCTCTCAGTGCTATAAATTTTCCTCT
The DNA here is from genome assembly GCA_004026745.1 of Myrmecophaga tridactyla. Taxonomy (NCBI): domain Eukaryota; kingdom Metazoa; phylum Chordata; class Mammalia; order Pilosa; family Myrmecophagidae; genus Myrmecophaga; species Myrmecophaga tridactyla. Next base: position 19,304 of record PVIY010041210.1, read on the forward strand.
CTACACAGCCTTTACCACATCCCATGTGTTCTGATATGTTGTATTCTCATTTGCATTCATCCCCAGATAGATACTGATTTCTCTAGCAATTTCTTCTTTGACTCATCTTTTGTTTAAGGGTGTGTTATTTAAGCTGCATATATTTGTGAATGTTCTTGTTCTTTGGGGTTTACTAAGATCTAGCTTCATTTCATTGGGATCAGAGAAAGTGCTTTGAATAATTTCAATGCTTTTAAATTTGTAAAGACTTGTTTTGTGCCCTAGCATATGATGTATCCTGGAGAATGTTCCATGAGTGCTAAAGCAGAATGTATATCCTGATGTTTGGGGATGTAATGACCTATGTATGTCTGTTAGGTCTAATTCATTTATCAAGTTGTTTAACTTCTCTATTTCTTTGTTGATCTTTCGCCTTGCTCTTCTATCTATAGAGGAGAGTGGTGTATTGAAATCTCTTACTATTATTGTTGAAGCATCTATTCCTCCCTTCAGTTTTGCCAATGTCTCTCTCATGTACTCTGGAGCTCCTAGATTGGGAGTGTTAACATTTACGATTATTATTTCTTCTTGGTGAATTGTCTCTTTAATTAATATATAGGGTCTTTCTTTGTCACTTTGATGTCTTTACATTTAAAGTCTATTTTGTCAGATATTAGTATAGCTAGTCCTGCTTTCTTTTGGTTACAACTTGTGTGGAACATCTTTTTCCATCCTTCCACTTTCAATCTATTTGTATCCTTGTGTCTAAGATGAGTCTCTTGTAAGCAGCATATAGCTGGACTATATTTCTTAATCCATTCTGCCAATCTGTGTCTTTTAACTGGTAAGTTTAGTCTGTTAACATTCAAAGTTATTACTGCAATGTCATTTCTTGAATCCATCATCTTTTCTTTTGGATTTTATTTCTCAGATATATATATATATTCTTTTCTCTCTTTCTCTTTTTATCTTTTGACTTACCTTTACTGGTACTCTTCAATTCTGTGTGCTCCTCCAGACCTCCCTCTCCTGTCTTTTTTTTTCAACTTGCAGAACTCTCTTTAGTATTTCTTGTAGGGCCAATCACTTGTTGATAAATTCTTTCAGGATTTGTTTGTCTGTGAAAATGTTAATCTCTCCCTCAGGTTTGAAGGACAAATTGGCTGTATACAGAATTCTTGGCTGGGAGTATTTTTCTTTCAGGATCCTAGATATATCATACCACTGCCTTCTTGCCCCCATAGTGCCAGTTGAGTAATCTGAGCACAGTCTTATGTGGTTCCCCTTGTATGTAGTAGGTTGTTTTTCTCTTGTTACTTTCAGAATTTTCTGCTTCCCTTCAACATTTGAAAGACTGATTAGTATGTGTCTTGGGGAAAGCCTATCTTGATTTATTCTATTTGGAGTTCATTGACCTTCTTTGACTTGTGTATTTATGTCCTTTATAAGGGTTGGGAAGTTTTCCTCCATTATATCCTCAACTAATCTTCCTAGCCCTTTACTCTTATCTTCTCCTTCTGGGACACCAATGATTCTTACATGTGTGTGCTTTGTTTTGTCCATCATTTCCCTGAGATCCAATTCAAATTTTTCCATCTTTTTGCCATTTTCTGTTTTGAGTGTTTGTAATCAGTTGTCCTGCCCTCTAGTTTGCTTGTTCTTTCTTTTGCCTCTTCAAATCCGTTGTTGTATGTCTCTAGTATGTTTTCTATTTGGTCTACAGAATTGTTAATCTCTGTGATATCTGCTGTTTTTCTATTTATTCTTTCAAATTCCTCTTCATGCTCTTCTAGTGTCTTCTTGGTCTCCTTTATGTCATTTACCATCCATTTATTTTATTTAATAGAATTATATGAACATCTTTGATGAATTGTTCCAATGTCTGTGACTCCTATGGTATTTTAATTTGGTCATTAGGTGGGGCTATAGCTGTTTGCATCATGATATGTTTAGTGATCTTCTGCTGTCTTTGCAGCATGTAAATATCTTGATTCGTTTACTTTGGAAGTTGATTTCCTTCAGTATCTAAAGTCTTATATTTTCAGGATGGATATGAATCAGGATGCAGTGCTTGGGGTGGGGCACAACAGTGCAGTGATGCCTTGCAGAGCAGGTATAGGTGTAAGTTTGGGATGTTATCCCGGTGCCTGTGAGCATGGATACCCAGTGGCAGTGGAGGATGTGGTTGTGCATGTGCATGGGTCTAGGGGCATGGCACTGGTGTGCACTGTTCTAGGGAAAATGGGTCCCTTTGTGTGCATGCACAGAGCTAGGGCAATGGGTTGTCTTGCATGGGCTCGGGGCAGATGTATCCCAGCTGTGCAGGTCAGTGCTTTCCCAAAGCTGGTGGGTGTGGCTGGGGGCCATGCATATGCACAGCTCTGGGTGGGCCATGATCTGATGTACTCATGCACAGAGCTCAGAGGTGGACAGGTGTGGATGGTTGAAGTGCAGGAAGTGGTGTTGGTGACAGGGTTCAGGTGCATTGAGTGTGGGATGAGTTGTGGTTCACAGGGTTGTGCTAGTGAGGGTTGCACATTCAAAGAACATGCCTTACCTTAGTTTCTAGTCCCCATCTCCCCACCCATGGGATCCTGAAAGTTGTAAGCTTCCATGTTAGGCTGTTTGCACCAACCATATGGTCTCAAGTTCTCTCCCCTTATGTAATTTTAAAGACTAAAACAAACAACAAAAGAAAATACTTAAAGTTGTGCGCAAACTGCAGTGAAAAAAACTGTTAGCAATGTTAACATTTCCTAGTATTGATCCCTCAGGATTGAAGTTTTCCAATCACCACTGGCAGTACTCTGTTCTTTTGAAGGATTCAGTGTCTTTTTCTGAAAACCATTCCTTCCAACTCTACCACACCCACTCCTGCACTGTGGTGTTTTATGTATGAAGAATTCTATTTCTATAAGATGAAGATAGTTTATCTTTATTCAGTCTCAGGGATTTTAGTGCACAGAAATTATCTAACAGTTGCCCATTGAAGACTTTCACTACGACGGAACGCATTCTAACTGCCCATCACCACTCTATGGCTATTGAGTTGCTAAAGGAAGA
>PVIY010041211.1:0-21638 GCA_004026745.1 Myrmecophaga tridactyla
GAGACCCAGCATCAAGGGATTGAGAAAACCTTCTCGACCAAAAGGGGGAAGAGTGAAATGAGACAAAGTGTCAATGGCTGTGAGATTCCAAACAGAGTCGAGAGGTTATCATGGAGGTGATTCTTATGCATTAAGTAGATATCACCTTGTTATCCAAGATGTAATGGAGAGGCTGGAGGGAACTGCCTGAAAATGTAGAACTGTGTTCCAGTAGCCATGTTTCTTGATGATGATTGTATAATGATATAGCTTTCACAATGTGACTGTGTGATTGTGAAAACCTTGTGTCTGATGCTCCTTTTATCTACCTTGTCAACAGACGAGTAGAACATATGGAATGAAAATAAATAATAGGGGGAACAAATGTTAAAATAAATTCAGTTTGAAATGCTAGTGATCAATGAAAGGGAGGGGTAAGGGGTATGTTATGTAAAATTTTTTTCTTTTTCTGTTTTTATTTTTCTGTTGTCTATTTCTTTTTCTGAATTGATGCAAATGTTCTAAGAAATGATCATGATGATGAATATGCAACTATGTGATGATATTGTGAATTACTGATTATATATGTAGAATGGAATGAGCATATATTAAGGATGTTTGCATTTCTTTCTTGTAATTTTTTAATTAATAAAAAATTATTTAAAAACATTATCTTGAAATTTATATTTAAATCATCTAATATGCTCTTTTCAAAAATTCTTATCATCATTTATACCCCAAGTCTTACAAAGAAGGTAATTGAGAGAGACAGCCATAATATCTGCAGTGCTCATTGAGGTCATTGTTGAAGAAAGTAGATGGCAGCACACAGTAATGTCATGCAATAACTTAGGAATCAAAAATCTCTGTGGTATCATTAGATCAAAGAACAAATTGCAAAGGAAATCAGTAAACACCTTGTGATGAACGAAAACAAGAATGCAGTATTTCAAAATACATGGGATGCAGCAAAGATAAAACTCAGAGAAATTCATAGCACTAAATGCTTACATTAAGAAAGAAAGAGCTAAAATCAAAGCCCTAAATGCACACATAGAGGAGCCGGAAAAAGCACAGCAAACTAAACTCAAAGCAAACAGAAGGAAAGAAATAACAAAGATTAGCACAGAAATTAATGAAATAGAGAATAATAATAATAATAAAACAGCATTAATAAAACCCAAAGTTACTTCCTTGAAAAGATTAATAAAGTTGACAGATCCTTAACTAGACCAACAAAAAAAAAAAAGAGAGAAAAGATACAAATAAACAGAATCAGAAATGAGAGGTGGGAGCATTACTACTGACCCCACAGAAATAAAAAGGATCCTAAGAGAATACTATGAACATCTGTATGCCAACAAATTAGACAATGTGGATGAAATGAACAAATTCCTAGAAACACATGAAAAACCTACACTGACTCTACAATAAATTGAAGATCTTGACTAACCAATAACTAGTAAAGAAATTGTATCAATAATCGAAACCTCCACAAAGAAAAACCCAGGACCCAGAAGGCTTTACAGGTAAATTCTACCAAACATTCCAAGAAGAATTAATACTATTCCTGCTCAAATTCTTGCAAAAATTTCAAGAGGAGGGAACACTTGCTAATTCATTTTATGAGGCCAGTATCACCCTGATATCAAAGCCAATATAGATACTATAAGAAAAGAAAATTACAGACCAATTTCTCTTATGAATATAGTTACAAAAATCCTCAACAAAATACTTGCAAATAGAATTGAACAGTACATTAAAAGAATTATAAACCATGATCAAGTTGGTTTTATCCCAGTTACGCAAGGATGGCTCAACATAAGAAAATCAATTAATGTAATACACCACATTAATGAAGCTAAAAGAAAAAAAATACATGATTATCTCCACTGACGCAGAAAAGGCATTTGACAAAATCCAGCATCTTTTCTTGATAAAAACACTTCACAAAATAGGAAAAGAGGGAAACTTCCTTAACATGATAAAGGGCATATATGAAAAAACCAACAGTTGACATCATACACAAGAGTGAAAGACTGGAAGCTTTCCTTCTAGGATTTGGAACTGGACAAGGATGCCCACTCTCACCGCTGTTACTCAACATTGTACTAGAAGTTCTAGCCAGAGCACTTAGACAAGCAAAATAAAATGCATCCAGAATGGAAAGGAAGAAGTTAACCTTTCACTATATTCAGAGGGTCTATACGTAGAAAGTCCTGAAAAATCTACCACAAAGCAAATTCAGCGAGGTGGCAGGGTACAAAATCAACACACCAAAAATCAGCAGAGTTTCTATACACTAGTAATGAGCAAGCTGAGGAAGAAATTAAGAAAAAACACCATTTACAACAGTAACTAACAGAGCCAAATTATCATGAAGTAATTTAATCAAGAATGTAAATGTCTTACACACAACTGCAAAACTTCGCTAAAAGAAATTATAAAATATCTAAATAAATGGAAAGACATTCCATGCTCATGGATTGCAAGACTAAATATGTTAAGATTTATACTCAAAATGATTTCTAGATTAAATACAGTCCCGATAAAAATTCCAATAGCCTACTTCGTAAAAATGGAAAAACTAATTATCAAATTCATTTGGAAGGGAAGGGACCCCACATAGGTAAAAACATCTTTAAAAAGAAGAACAATGTTGGAGGACTCGCTGACTTTAAAGCTTATTAAAAGTGACAGTGGTCAAAACAGCATGGTACTAACACAAGGACAGATATATAGACCATGTAATAGAACTGGGAGTTCAGAAATAGACCTTCACAAACTACAGACAATTGATTTTTAACAAGGTTGCTAAGTTCACTCAATTGGGAAAGAAGTGTCACTCCAACAAATGGTTTAGGAGAATCAGATATTTATATGCAAAAGAATGGAGGAGGATCCCGATCTCACATTACATACAAAAACTAACTCAAAATGGATCAAAGATCTAAATATAAGAACTGTGACTTGGCCCTGGCATCATGGGATCAACAATGCCAACCTGACCAAAAGGGGGTAAGGAAGTATAACAAATAAGATGTCATTGGCTGAGAGAGTTCAAATAGAGTCCAGAGGCTACTCTGAAGGTCATTCTTACGCAAGCATCAGTTAGACATTACTACTCATCATAGCTTGCCAACCTCCAACCAAAATCACTCCTGCCAATCTCAAAGAACACCAAGGGCATTATATAAGATTCTGCAAAGGTTCCATGCACTAGGGTAACTTTCTGGGGGCCTGCAACCTCCAGATGGGTCCCTGGACTGGTTAAGTACTGAAATGCAGAGGGGCAAGCTTCTCCAGAACATTGGCTAGTTCCATCCCCTTATCCCATATTACTGACAACCTCTCCCAACATGGAAAAGTTAGAATGGGCATAGCCCAAATATCTGTAGAGTGGGAAAAGGATCAAAGGTGATTGTGGAGTTATACAAGGAGGATAGGGTTTGCTAAATGAGTACGACTGCTGAATCATGATGTTGATTTCTTTTGGTCTCCAGTACCTTAAGCAGCTAGAAGTAAAAATCTAAAATTGTGGAATTGTAACCCATACCAAACTCTGAAATCTGTTCTACAACTAAATGTTGCAATGCACTTTGAAATTTATTGCTTTTTTGTATATATGTTATTTTTCACAAAAAAGAAAAAGTTGATGGCAATGTTAAATGCACAGCTATATGATGATACTGTGAACGATTGATTGTACACTTTGGATGATTACATGGTATGTGGATATGTAATACCTATCAATAAAAATTAAAGAAAAAGAGCTAAGACTATAAAACTCCTAGAAGAAAACGTAGGGGTGCATCTTCAGGGCCTTGACCTTGTGTCAGCCGAGTTTTTTAATACTTGACACCCAAAGCACAAGCAACGAAAGAAAAAAACAGATAAATGGGATCTTTTCAAATTTTGTGTATCAAAGGACTTTATCACAAAAGTAAAAAGACAACCTACTCAATGGGAGAAAATATTTGGAAACCACATATCTGATAAGGGTTTACTATCCCGAATATATAAAGAAATCCTACAATTCAACAATAAAAAGACAAAAAAATCAATTTAAAAGTGGGCAAAAGACTTGAATAGACATTTTTCCAGAAGGGATATACAAATGGCTAAAAAGCACACGAAGAGATGCTCAACATCACTAGCTATTAGGGAAATGGAAATCAAAACCACAATGAGATATCATTTCACACCTACCAGAATGCCTACTATTAAAAAAAAAAAAAACAGAAAATGCAAGTATTAAAGAGGATGTTGAGAATTAGGAACACACATTCATTGCTGGTGAGAACAGAAAATGGTGCAGCCACTGTGGAAAACAGATTGGCAATTCCTCAGGAAGCTAAGTGTAGAATTACCATATGACCCGGCAATGCCTCTATTAGTTATATACCCAAAAGAACTGAAAGCAGGGACTCAAACAGATATGATATCTGCACACCGATGTTCACAGCCTCATTATTCACAATTGTCAAAAGATGGGAAGCAACCCAGGTGTCCATCAACCAATTAATGGATAAACAAAATATGGTATTTACATACAATGGCTTATTCAGCATTAAAAAGGAATGAAGTTCTGGTTTATGCAACAATATGGATGAACCTGAAGACATTATGTTGAGTGAAATAAGCCAGACACAAAAGGACAAATATTGTATGATCTCAATGATATGAAATAGAATAAGCAAACTCGTAGAGTTAGAATCTAGCATATAGGTTACCAGGGGCAGGGTTGGAGGTAGGGTATGGGGAGCTAAAGCTTAATTTGTACAGAATTTCTGTTTGGTTGATTGTAAAGTTTTGGAAATGGATGGTGTAATGGGAGCACAACATTGTGAATGTAATTAACAACACTGAATTATACATGTGAATGTGCTTAAAAAGGGAAATTTTAGGTCACATACATGTTACTAGAATAAAAATTAAAAGATAAAACATAACACCATATTTATAACACAGTGAACCCTATTGTAAATGATGGACTGTAGTTAATAGTACAATTATTAAAAAAAATCTGTGTGGTAAGGCAAATCTGCTTTAGAAATAAGTCTATACTCAATGAAAAGGCATTAGTCCACAGTAACTTTGAATCTTTATTTTTTTCTGGAGCTTTTTTTATTTTTGCTGAGGCAGGGACCTCCTTTGAGGTAACAGTAGTGAGTGGTTTTGTAAGAAGTGACTTGCTTATCTTTTTTTGCCTGATGCTCACTTCAATAAGCTCTGAATGTCTCAATGACCAGTTCTTATGATCTACCTGGCCACTTCAAGTATAACTTGTGCCTTAGGAAAAGGGAACAAGGCAACTAGTCTTTTATAGCTTCACCAAACCCCCTTCTATGACTTTGATAATCCTCGCAGGAAAAGGAACTGAACCAAGGAAGAGCTTCAAAGGTAGAGGTCTCCAGGAGGGTAGGGCAAGATTGTAAATGTCCATCTGGACTTCTGATAACCACATGATTAAGGGACAAGAGCCCGTGTGACATTATGAAGGCAGAAACTCTAGTACACTGCAGGGATGCAGGCTTCATCCATCCATCTACTGTTTGGCACTTTTGTTATTTCCTCCCAAGGGATGCTTGCTTTTCTCTGTAGGCTTCATGGGAAGTTAGAGAAGCTGGAAAAGCAATTTATTTTCTTTTCCTCTCCTTCTTAACCATTTCCCCTAATCCTGAGACACAAGGTCCCTGCTTTGTCCTTGGCAGTGGGGGATGGGGGTGGGGCTTGTCAGCCTCTAGAGCAACTTCTCCCGACCCTTCCAGTAAACGAAGAGAAAGTTAATTTTAACAAGAAGCCAACTAAGAATCCAGAGAAGTTTTTTAAAATGAACAATATTTTCCTTTGATTAAAAATGTCAAGTTGAGCTTATGCACTGTATCAAATATTTTCACTTTCATGTCAGTCTGTACTTCCTCTAACAGAATGAGTTTATCTGTTGAAAATGACAACACAGAAAACAAAATAATATTTCAGTTTGGTTACTTAGCCCAGCTATTGTCTTCTAACCTTAAATGGCTAGTTTGGTAATAGTTCTTTCTTGATCCTATGCCAAATATAATTTTAACTGATTAAATCTGCCTTTCTTCCTTCATGTTACCATGTTGTAAGAATATGTTTTACAGCAAGATTCAGAAATTAAGAAATTTTAAAAGCCTCATTTCAGTTTTTATATTTCCCTTATAAAAGGCTTATCTAGTGTGTCTGAACCTCTTTTTAGGTAGTAGAACACTCAACTTATGACTCACGTTTCCTCCAAATGCTCTTGTGCACACAGCTTCTCCTTTATGTGTAAATCACTCTGAGTTGGAGGAGATAGAGAAAACGAAGTTTTGGAACAGGATTACCAAATAGGTTATTCTTATGTAGGTTATTCCTATTCCTCTTAAGGCAATAAGTCAGATTTTCAGAGCAGCCAATCATCACAATTCATTATGAGAGAACATATTGAGGAAGCACAGTATAATCTAATATTTAAAAAAAATTAACATTAAACATTAGGCTTCTATTGTTTATTCCAAAGCTATAAGAAGTATTTTAAAAATGAAATTTTAAAGTCAGATTTTTATTTTTTTAGTATGAAATACCCTAAATATTCTTAGTTAAAACACAATAAAAGTTTCCAAAAGTAATGAAGTTTGGTATATTTTTAAAAGAAATTAAAACAAAATAGTGCATTGTCAACCTAGATACGGGCACTCTCGCCACCTTTCCGAGAGCAATGTGTTAAAAACCTTAGACTCTATACATTTTGACCCATTCTTAAAATTACACATTATTTCATTTTACAGATGAAGAAACAGAAACTTAGATTAAATTACTTCCCAAGTTCAAATAACAATTTAGCAGCAGAGATAGTATTCAAATCTATGGTTCTCTGATTCAAAGCTTACACTTAATTCCTATATTATAAAGCTCACTCAACAATATCAGATTTATTTTTAAAAAGTATATCCATAATGGAATGATATGCAGCAATTAAATATGCTGTAAGTACAAGAATATAAAATGATGAGATTATAAATAGTAAAAGTAAGTTTAAAAATATGATTTTAATTTTATTAAAAATATATAAACATTTAAATAAAGCAGATATATGTGATAGATATACAGACGTGTATCAAAAGAGACTGGTGAGATTGTAGGTAACTTATTTTCTTCATTTTGTTTATCTGTTTTTCTAAATTTTCTTTTTTTGCATTAAAAATGTTTTCCTAAAATGTTAAATTTCAGTTCTCAAGCTTAATCTGTAATTTTAAGACACAATCTACTTTCATTTAAAAAGGTACATGAAAATGAAAGCTACATCAATTTAAAAACAGAATACTTCAGGGGGTATAAGGGTAGTTCAGTGGTAGAATTCTTGCCTGCCATGCAGAAGACCCAGGTTCAATTCCCAGCCCATGCACTCCACCCCACCCCAAATCAACAAATGGTGCTGCAATAATGGGATATTCACATGGAAAAAGAAAGAAATGTGACCCCCACTGTATCACATACAAAAAAAAAAAAATAGATTTCTACAATTCTATAGGGGTTCATTCTTGATTTCTTCTTATTTGAAAGAAGAAACACTATAATTTATAGCAAAAGGAAAGAACAACAGACATACTGGGCTGGGACAGCAAGTGCCCCTGGGGTTACTACCAACTGGCCTTTCATCTGTAGGGTGAATGGCTTTATACCACACTCTAATCCTGGCACTGAATTTTGCACCTTAACATGACAGAAGCTACAGTCCAAAACAGAGACTCCCCAGCTGGTGAAAAATAGTGTCAAGAACTCATGTTTATTTATTGATAAAGGATAAGGATAGGAAAAACACAGACTTCCTAACTTTCCCATGTTGATCTTTATTAGTAAAACTACTCAGCATGTTTATTCAGTCTGCAGCTTCTTTCCATGTGACTTACAAGGTGTTATTTTAACACGAATGGAACTCACTGAGCGATGCGACTAACTGAGGTTCATGCAGTTATTAGCCATGAGTTCTAGCCCAGCAAAGAGAATATATTCTTGGTAGATTTGTTAAAAGGCTCTGAGAGGAAGGAAGAGACTTAAGTGAGAATTTCCCTCAGATAACAACATTTCAGTTTAAAGAAATCCTGCTTAGTTATAGTCCCCAAATATTATATATGAATAATTTAGAACGGAAGTTGGAACCTTGCATTTTTTAAAAGAAATTCTGAATGTTTTGTTTTCCTGCTAAACTCCCCATTGTCATAAGGCAAACACATTTAATGCATTTAATGGATAAGCTAATCCTTCTACTCTTCTTTCTGGGTAAGACTGGTTGAGTTTTAGTTAGAGCCAATGACTGCTGAGTTGTCTTACTACAATACATATCCTTGTTTTATTACAATATATATCCTTTCCACAAGTTAAAGTACCAGCTACTTTAAAGACTTTACTTGAATTTGTATTACTTTTCTACATATCATATGTACATCATAGATAATTTTGAAAATATCAAAAAGCACAATGAAGATTAAAATCACCATGATCCCACTACCCAGAGAAAACCCCTATTATTAATAGTAAAAATTATTATTTGGTAAGTAGTTTGAAAGGGTACAGTAAAAGGACTATAACACTTAAATAGAAATAGAAGAAAGAAAGAAAACAAAGACATTTGAATTCTCTTTGAAATAGTGGAAATAAAGATTACTTGTCCACAAATATGTTTCCCTTCCTCTTTGGAATTATCTGAGAAGTAGAATCAGTGCGATTAATAAACTGTGAGAGTCAATTCTCTAGCCTAAATCAAATACTCACTTATACCTGTGGTGGTCACTGTATAGAAAAGGAACATTTTCCAACCATCAGGCATTTGCAGAAAAGGCTCCAAATCACCAAATTATGGTGACACATGAATGAACAAAGGGTTAGGCAAACTATCATCAAAATCCATTACTTATTTCTACTGAATTTCAGATTTCATTCTCCTTAATCCCCAAAAGAATAAAGATAAAAAATTACTATTTTTCTTGTGGCATTTACATGTGATAAATATTTTCTGCTCCTAATTTTCAAAGAAAACATATAATCATGGGAAAAGAAACCCATAGTTGTTAGAAAGGGACATACTCAGGAGTTACCTGCAGAAGGCCAAAAAGCTATGGAACAGATTTGAGAAGATAGCATTTTTTTAGTCTATAAAAGATACTTAGTTTCAGATCTATTTCTGAACACAAGTCTCCTGTGACTATGAAAATAAGGGTTCTGTGGACAAATATGTTTGGAAAATGCTTTTTAGTAGATACTCCTCTTAAGCTTATTGCTCACTAGCATATTAAGGGCTCTGAGCAGTCAAGCAGAAAGAAAACAATTTACCTTTGTTTCAAACAATGCTTCCAAACTCATTTGAACATGAATCCTTTGGTATTATAGCACCTATTAATAACCTGAGGAACTCAGAATCCAAGGAATGCATTTCAGGAAGGTCATTAGCCTTATTAGTGATCCATAGTTCACCAAGATAAACAATGCTATATTTAACCATGCACAGACTCAAGGTGAATGATTTATAGTGAGAAATATTTACTTAAAGAGAGCAGAATGCATGGGTGAATTTTACAGTATGCAAATTAAATCTCAATAAAGCTGGGTGTTTTTTTTTTTTTTTAAAGAAATCAATATGCTTGTGCTTCAGATATACTGAGACGTAGAGTTAGAGTTACTTGGTGAACAAAAGATCATAGTAAAAGGACTGTTTGAAAGAAAATTTTTGCTAGCCAAAATGACTAATCTCTGGCCCACAAGGGGCAATATATCTTTAGTTACTATAATGTTTTCCAGATTCTATGCTTCTCTTGTCTCAACAATGCTGGATAAATACTATACAATTCTATCCCTTCTAGCTTTTCCTTTCAAACATTCTGGGTAAAACTTATAAATTAATCTAATTAAGTTCTCCTAACAGTATAAGAAAGTGAATTCAGACTCCAGGGTGAGAATGAACAGCAGCAGTCACAGTCTAAACAGGCCAGCATTAGCACAGCATTTTTTAAACCTCATGTTTTTCCTGACATACATATGACAAAATATTTTAAAAAGGCAAAGATAAAAATCTTTTAATTGCAAATCTTTAGAAATAACATATATAAAGAATGTGTTATATATATATTTGTAGTCTTATATGCCCTAAAACACATCAAATATACCCTACTTGAGAAATCTCAAAGCTAAACATCTCCCTTCTAAGAACAGATATAAAAATTGACAAGATAGATACAAGCACTAAAATCAGAACCACACTGTAAGCTTTCTTATTAGAGCTGACAGATAAAAGAATGATCTCATTTGCTACCATAAATAGATTATACTAGCCTAAATGAAGTCTCAATAGTCATTTTATCTCAGTTCTTTTGGACATTTTTATCACCCCTAAAAACAAATACAAATATCATAAAAAGAAAACATGACAATTTTATTCGCAAACTGTTTAATGAACTATTATGCTAAAAATATCAATCTTTAAAAATGTATAAGGCCAAAATAATTATGGCATTAAGAAATTTTAAGTAAAAGTTTCAAAGATAAACTACTTTTAATAGTCATTTTCAACAGTTTAGCAGCAAAAGGTTACTTCCTTAAAGACCAGCAACTGTTTTAGATTCAGTTTCTGCTAGTGCTATGCAGAGCATCCACGATGGTTTTATTGTATTCTGCAATCTGCTTGGTCACATTCTTCATAACTGGCCGGTAATCACTCTCTTGACTCTTGGTTGCTATGTCTAATTACGTGAGTTAAGGGGAACACTGGCAGTAAAAATATTAATCTATTATGGCCCCAAAAGGAACAGAATCATGCTGATATTTTTCTTACTGAAAAATGAAGATGGTAAAGAAATAGTACAATTAAAAAAAGATTTTTTAAAAACAACATATTTTAACAGATTAAGTATCAATTGAAAACCGAAAATACCAAGCAAAACTTGTTTCAAAATATTTACTTATAGTACAATTTTTTTTTTTTTTTTTACATTTAGTATGCTATGCATCGCAATCCAATTCTGATCTTAGAATAATCTAATGCTCAGAAGGACACTGGACTTAAGCAAATTGTGATTGTGAGTCTTCAGTTTTTAAACTAAATTTCACTGCCTCTGGGAACTGACCCTTAAAACATGTGGAAGTAAAGTGGAGTTCATGTTGTCTCTGAGCTACAGTGCAGCAGCACCCTAAAGAACCCATGCTACCACTGAGTCAGGATCTAAGTAGAGATGTCCTTGAATGGGACAAAGAAGGGAACAAGAAGCAGTTATGGGAAAACGTTTCTTACAACTCAACAATACACGTCCTCAGCACATACAAAATCATAAGCAAGGAGAGGTGACATAATATCATCTTTGTAGAAATAAGATGCAGTTGAATTGGTTGAAACAGGGATAAACTTAAAGTTCAAACATCTCCTAACCCTACTTGGTGATCTCCCTTTGTTGCCTAGATATCCAAATTACATAATTTTAAACTATATATATATATATAATTCTTTCAAGAACAAGAAGGAAATACTAACTATATTTTAGAGATGACCAAATAGATTAAATAAGTTGACCACAGCTTCTAAGTGGCAGAGTCAACATTAAAAATTAGATATCTCAACTCTAAATCCTTTATACCTCTTCACGATGCCATATTACAACTTTTTATTCCTTTGTTAGTACTTCCCAAAGTCTGCTCTCTGTTAGTTATTTAGGTGTGGGCATACACACACACCCCTTCTATATACATCCTAATTCTTGTAGAGTGGAAACTATGTTTTATTCATTAATTCCCCATATAGTTTAGTGTTTTGCATATATTAGCAAGCATTTGATAAGTGTGTTAAATTGAGTTTCACTTGAGTAAAGAAATTCCTACCAAAAAAAAACAACTCAGTCAAATTCATTTGCAGCTTTTTAAAGGATACACTCTTTCATCACAAAGTTATTTTGCTCATGGTGTTGCCACTTCCTCTCCAAATTTGTAAGCTAAAAACACAAAAAAATGTTAATATCCAAATTAAAAACATTATACACCCTTTAAGAGGATAAGAAAAAATTAAATCTCATCAACTTCAATTTCATTGAGATAAAGCCAAGACAAACAAAAAATAAATTGAGGAAAGATAAAACACTAGTAAATACATTAATAAATACAATGTTGAATTATATAATAGGCTTTAATCTATATGTTTATTTCAATTAGAAAATATTTATTATATGAATGAACATGCCAACCGAAAGACAATTTATGATTTTTTCCTTTTCTAAAAGAAATTTAAAAAGAAAAATGGTACATTATGGGAATATCTCCTTGAAATCTGTAAGTATAATGCCAGAAATGTAATATATATTCTAACACTGACAAAGGTTCAGCTATATAGGAGAAACTTCCTTATTTCCAGGGCTAAATTTCCTGTCTAGTTCCACAAGCTGTGATAAGAGCAGAGCTGCAGTGTGAAGATTATAAGAGGGTTGGTAAAAAGTTGGCACTGTTACAATAATTTCTGCATCAACAGGAAGCTAATGTGGATATTATATTGATGGTTGCTTCCTGAGAAGACAATTTTACTGTTATAGAATTAAATTGTTTTTATGATTTAATTAACCTTGTAACTCTGGGTTACAGTCTTTCTTTTTTAAGATGCACCTATTTTTTTTTTCCTAAGCAAGGGGCCATGTGAAAAATGAAACACTAAAATAATGTTTAGGCTGTACTTTTCAAAGACCTTAAAAATTAGGTAACTTGATGCAGCAACAATAATTCTTTATACGATTATGTTAAAATTATTTTCAGGGTGTAAGTCTAGTCTTGGGGTAGCTTCCAATTCCATTGTTTCCTCCAAAGAGATAACTGTAGATATTAGAATGATTTGCAACTAATTAATTATGTAAACTGTATCTGCTATGAATTTACACTACTAAATCATATCTAGCACCTTCAGACAGGACCTTGAAGTTAGGAGGGTCTTAAGGAAGCAGTCAGCACTTTTTGGCAGTAAATCTTCAATAACCTTTTACAAAGTCAAGTACCAGATTATTTTCTCTTTGTCTCATACAAAGAGTTGGCCTTCTTATAATGCAGCCAAATTCTTAGGTACTATATAAATAATGCTAAAACAGCAGTATTTAAAAGTATCTATGCCAGATGGTCAAATTCCTTCAAGTTATTATCGTATTTCAAATGAAATTTCTAGAATAAATATAAGTAGAGAGGTTACAATTCTACTTGTATGGTAGAAACTTATTTAAGGTCTAACACTAAATTTGAAAGATAAATAAGGTTAGAGCAAATTTTTTTTCAAATTTATTGATATTTATATTATTGTCTTGCTTTTGAACCTCTGAGAACATTATGAAACACAAACCAGTTTTAGATAATCTGTTTTTACCCACAAACTTATTTAAAGAATCTGTTATATACAATTACTTACAGATTTCAAAAACTAGTCTTTAAGAAAAGCTGCAAAAAATAGGAGACCTGCATTTGATTTGTATCAGTTGGAATTCATAAAAGGCAATAAGTATTATGGAGGATTATAAGTTTTGACTTATGTTATGATTTCTTATCAATATATGGATTTCAGAATATGATTAGTACCTAATGTGCGAAAAAAAACAAGGTAACCATTGACTGGCTCTAAAAAATGTTTGTCTGGTGTTTTTCATTTAAGTATCTGCTCAGTGGAAGAAGAAGAAGGCCAACATTCCATGAGAAATGTCAATTTTTTTTCTAAGAACTATTTAAGACAATGACTTCACCAACTTTTACTTACGGTTCTTCACCAACACCCATCATCACTCTGTTTAGAGTGGATTATGTTAACACTTTCAAGTCTATAGCTAGGTTTGTGTATTATGAAATAGTGACAGAATAACTGATAAATCTGAATTATGTAGATCAGTGATTTCTAAGCTTATAGCATAAGACTCCACCTCTTTGAAAAAGAATATAAAGTACATCTTTTTTAAATGGAGAACCATGCAGTGTTTATGTCATAAATTTATCATCAAAAGAGAAAAGAGGCTGAAAGCATTTAAGAAAATAAGTACTTAAAGACCATATGCACAGTATGATTTCATTTTTTTGAAAAGAATACACTATGTATGTCTAATCACAAAGGAAAAATGTCTGCAAGGATAGTATACCAAAACGTTAATATAAGTTATCTCTGGATAATAAGAAATCAAGTGGCATTATTTTTTCCCCCACCATAATCATAGTACTATAGAAAAAAAAGGACATTTTTAATATATTTAATATTTATAAATCAGAGTTTAGAATTGCTAAAATAGATTAATTAGACATGGGAATGGCTGATCATTTTCATATGATTTTGAAATGGATTATTGATTTTGCTATGATAAAACACTTCATTGAACAATCCAACAAATTCCAACTGAACACTTACTATGTGCCTACCACTTGCACAATGCTGGGGATAGAGTGAATGAGACAGACATCGTCTCTGTCCTCACAAAGCTCATAAACTAGAAGACTTCAGGTATTTTCAGGTATTTTCCAATGTGATGAATGATATTAAAAAGGGGGTGTTGGGTATAAGTATGTGCAACCTGAGTAAAAAGCCATAGACTTGAATCAAGATGTTCATGGATAAGACTGTTCTTTTTTATTTGAATAATCTTAAAACTAGAAATAACCTAAATGCCCAACAAAGGAACCAGTTACATAAATTAGACTATGTCAATGTAATCAAATATTATATAGCTATAAAGCATCATATTTTTAACATATACCCATTGACAAGGGAAACTAATTACAATGTATAGTTAAATGATAAAAGCAAGCTTAAATTACTATGTGGAATATAGTGCCATTTCTGTAAAATAAAGAAAAATAAATGTATATTTATGTATATGTACAAACGTGTGTGTACATATAACACACCCAAACAGACTAGAAGGACCCAAAGCAAAATGACAAGAGTTATCTCTTCTGGGTGTTGAGATACGTATGCATCCTTAGTGTTTATTTTCTTTCTTTGTGATTTATAGGTTTTCTAACCTTCTGCATCAGAAGTGCTTTATTTTCAATTGTTTTGGAAAGCTATTACCCAGCGTATCATAATGGTTGTGCCCAGAACAATACACAGCAGATAGCAGGCTTTTAATATAGGTTTTTAGAATACAGGAGCTAATTCATTCTGAGTGAAGGTAATAAAGAATATGGCTTTCTACCAAGCCAAAAGAATCTTGGAAGGTATGTAAAGTGGTTAAAAAAAAACAACATTTTTTTGGGTTGAAAATATGGGTGAAAAGAACAGGTCAAGTAGTCTTTAATAATAATGAATTCCAAAAGGCATTATTTTTCTTTTTACCTGAGAATGTGTCTCATTTTCTTGCAATTGTGTTTTTAGTGTCTCATATTCTATGCTTAGCCTCTCCATGATTTTCTTAAAGGCATTTCTGTGAGTTGATAATACTGTTCTCTCTTGATGTAGTTTCTATACAGACCCAAATAGAAGTAAATAACAGACTTTAGCAAATACCTAGTAAATAAATGCAAATTGTATTTGACTTAAATAATTTCAACAACCATATTATAAAATTCTACCCAAGCCATAAGCGCTTTTTTTTTTTTGCATGGGCAGGCAACAGGAACCATAAGCACTTTAAAACATGCTTATAAAAATATCCTTAGAACTGTAATAAGCTGCGTTAATATTAAATCTGTTAATGGTGCCATATCTACTCCCATCCCACTAAATTTTTAATTATAAATGCACATGACAATTAAAAGCCAGTGACAAGTTTTAACTAGGGAAATATCATAATCAAATCTGTATTTTACAAAGAAAATATTTGGTGAAATGCTTTATACTAATCAATAGCTTATCCCTTGCTTTTCAATTTTAGTTTAAAATTTTAAGTCACTCTAAATTCCTAATATATAAATATATTTATTCATTTTTCCTAGCTTAGATATCAATCAACTGAAATACAAATTCAATAGACTATATATATATATATATATATATTAAATTTAATCAAGAAAAAACTATTTGAATTGTAATGTTGCAAGACACTATTTAGCATTTACCTTTTTCTTCTCTTCACCTGATGATTTTAAAGCAGGTAAATCATTGTATGTCTCCAGATCAGTTGTCATTTGTTTAATTTTACTTTTTAGAGAATGCTGTTCCTCAGTCATCTTACTTTCTAGAAGCTCCATTTTCTGTAGATCCAACTGTAGACGTTGACTATCTGAAACAAAGGAATTAAATGATAAAATTAATAAAAACTTTATTGCTTTAATAAAGGAAATGCAATGCAACCACAGAAAACCATGTTTTAGAACAATATCCACAAAAGTAACATACATACACTGTAAACAGTGAGATAATATGAAGATGAATTAAGAAAAAAAAAATTCTCCCATTCTCAGGTAGCCAATATTATCTGATGTATAGTAGCCACACCTATTTCCCTGCTCATACAGACATATAAGAAGACCATACAAAGTTTTTTTCCCTCACTTAATAATATAACATGAGATAAAGACTCTTTATTTTAAATAGAGGCATAATAAACACATAGTTATGTTAAAGAGAAGTTATAAAGCATTATATATATTTTGAGCACAATTTTATAATTATATATACATATGTGTATAAGGCTCATTCTTTCATTGAAAAGTATCGAGCATTTACCATGTGCTAAGTGCTGAAATTATGGAAATCAAAACAAAATATTCATTGAAGTAGCTATATTCTAGAGGTAGAACCAGACAATTAAATAAGCACTCAGAGTAAACTGGAAAACTATGAGGAAGAGTGCTAGAGAGTATCATAAATAACAGCATAGGCAGAGGACAAAGAGAGTTCTCTAAAGACATAGAAGGTACAGGAAGAGTTCTCTAAAGACACAGAAAGACACAGGTAGGCAGAGGACAAGAGTTCTCTAAAGACTAAAGATTAGTCTTTTAGCTAAGCCTTGAGGATGGAAATGAAGCAAAGGAGAAGGCAAAAGTTTTCCAGAGAAAATAGTCAGCATATGCAAATCCAGGTCAGAAACCACAACACCTTAGAGCAAATAACAGAAGTTCAAAATTACTGTAACTCAGAATTCAAAGGAGGAGGTGGTATGAAAGAAAACCAAAAATGTAGAGAGATTTCAACTAATGAAGGGCTTTTATGTCCTGACAAGGAGTCTGACTTTACCCTAAGGGCTACAGCAAGCCATCAATGAGTTTTAAAAAGGACTGTGGCATGATTTGTTAAAGTTCACTTGTTGCAATATGGACAATTTATTCAAGTAGCACACTAGATGAAGGAAGATCAGTTCAAGATTAATTCAATGACCTAGGCAAGAATTCCTGGACTAGCTTCGTGACTTTGGGGATTTTTTTTTTCATTAAACAATATTTATTGAATGTTTCTCTGTACTAGACAAAGTTCTAGGCACGGGGGTTACAGCAATGAACAAAGCATATGAAAATCCCTGTCCTTTCAGAACGTATGTTTCAGTGGAAGAATACTACATATGTAAAATACATATCTATGTCAGATGAAAATAAGTATGAGGAGAAAAACAACATAGGGGAAATTTGGAGGGATTCAAGAAATATAAGGGATTTCAGATTAACAAAACCGGTTGGAGAATGCTGGGTACAGGGGCTGAGCAAGGAGGAGTCAATGAAGATCCAACTTCCAACTTGAGCAAATGAGTGGATGGAGTGTAGAAAGAAGTATAAATTTTTGTTTATGGGAGGAGGTGAGATGATGGGTGAGGTCAGTTTAGAGTATGTTGAGTTGAGGTACCTCAGAAACATCCACATAGGAATGTCCAAGTATATGGGTCTGAGGCCAGAGGGAAATGCATTATCTGAAGATAGAGATTTTTAAATCACCAGCATAGAAATAGTAACTGAAGCCACAGAAGTGACTGAAACCATTGAGAGAAGTTGAGTTCATGATAGAACCTGGAAGAATATCAGTCTTAAAAAAATAAATTGACATAAAGGAAACCACAGAGGAAAATAGGAAATGAACAGAAAACTAAGAGGTGAATCAGAGGCCATGGTGGGGAAAAAAAAAACAAAAAACAAACATTTCAAGAATAAAGAAGTGGTTTGGAGATCTTAAAAAAAAAAAAGACCATACAATGTATGTTGGATTTGCTGGTGAGGAGGTTGCTGTTCAGTTGAGAGTAAATATAGGAGAAAGATAAGAAGATCAGGAGTGGAAAGAAGGTTTTAAGAAATAAGACTGTGAAACTTTTGAAAGGACGGATGATAGCTCCAGATAATACCCAGTGAAGCCTTTCTGTTTTTCTCAAGAAGATTTGAGAAAGCAAAGAAAAAAAAAAAGATTTGAAAGATAATACTAACATTTTAATATTAATGAGCTCTTAATAGTGGAGTTATAAATGTTTTAAATTTTTATTATTTTCTATATCTTCCTCTATCATGAATATGAATATTTCCTATAATCAGAAAATATTTGAAACAATATTCCTTTTTGATAGTATTATATAATCCCTATCTTTCCACTTCAGAGATTTCCCAGCTTTGTGATTCTAACTTTAAAAGTCCTTTTTTAAAGGGAGAAAAAGGTAAAGAAAGAAACCAGTACTACTGAGTACCTAAATGTGCCTCGTTTCATATGCTATCTGATTTACTTTTCTTAACAGCCCTAGGAGTAAATGTTATACTCATTGTGAATGTAGAAAGTAAAGCTTAGAAAGTAATTTGCCCAAGATCACACAACCAGTCAGTGGTGGAGTAGGGCTTTCAGACTAAGTGACACGACCCATCTATATAAAAGGTTCATTTTTAAGATAATCAATGTTAGTACACAATTAAAAACAAAACAAAACAAAACAAAACCTCTCTGAGCAAGCCTGAGTTATGGGAACAGGAATAATAATACTTAGTCAACTTTTCTATTTCAGACTTTTTTCCCCCTGGCATCCCTCCTTGTTTTGATTTCCTTATAGCTTACTGAAGTCAAATCCAATTAGTGCTACCTAAAAAATGGATACTAAAATGGAATTATTATAAATGAGTATATCCTACATATCCAAATTAAGAAATCTGAATTCAAACGTGCCTTGGCTGGTTTTGACTCTCCTGTGTTCCTTAGATTAGGCACAGTTATGATTCTATCCAGTATTATATAGAGAGATGAAGTCATATAGAGATGTTTCCATCTTAGAACTTTTTGCCCTCACTTTTCCTCTATTTTAAACTAGGGATATGAACTCCCTCAGAAATATATGGTGGTATTTCAGAGTAATGAAAGACATGAACATCTTCTTCTTACTATTTAGAAATTTAAGGGTAAGATGGTCTTATAACAAAATAAACATATCTTGGTTACACCATGAAATTTTTGTATGAAATGTGTATGGTATTTGTGTACAGTGGCCTTTTGGTTTCTTCATATTCAATTTAACAAAATTATTTTTAATTGTTTTACAATCTGTGCCTAGTCACTAATGGGAAAATGAAGTATCACGTTGCTACTAAGCCTGTCTCTTCTATGTATGACATTGGAAAGATTATTGATTAATATATACTTGGAAGGTGATGTTATAATAAAAAATCTCATGTTCAAGAAATGGAGGATCTCTATTCATGAATACAATGATTATTACATGAGTATAAAATATCAGATTGTATAAAACAGTGCTTCAAGTTATTGATTTAAGAGGAGAAGGTTATTCAACACCTAATTATTTAAGTTGGTTGGTATAATTGAACCAGTATTTCTTGAACAATTCCTTTTATCTTTTTATCCCTTTATCCCTATATACATCTCAAATATATGTCGGATTTAAATGCTGTTGAAGGTTTTGTTTTGTTGGATTCATATCTCTACTAGAGTTAGGAATAGTTAAGATGAGAATCAAAGTGGTGAACAAATCATGAGGCTTATGGTATTTTAACTCTCTGAACAGGAAATGTGCTTAGCTTGTAGATATTTTGACTGGTGAAATTGGCTATATAAATATAATTGCAAACTTAATTTGAAGATCTATTAGGGAAATAGATTTAAGAGCTATACAATTTTTTTTTTTTTTAGATGAAGGGAGAACATGATTGATTGATATAGGGTAAAGTTTATCTTCCTTTAACAACAGGCCCTTATGTAAAACTTCTCCAAGGGAAGAGACAGGAAGAGGATGTAGTCTAGTTCCTTCTGATATGCTAGGAGGTTGTGAAGTTTACCAAACAGTGTGTACATAGTGGCAAAATCTCAGAAGGAACCACTCTGAGCTAGGGAAGTATTTCTGAAATACTCTGCCATCAACACATTTGTTTACTACCTGGAGTTTCCTTTCCAAAAACATAAATAAAAACTACTGCTGACAGATTCCTTGCCTCTTCACTGAAGCATTACAACATTTCTCAACATTTAAAAAATTATCATCCTCCTAAGGAGCCTTTTTATTCTTTTTTTTTTTTTTTTAATTTGCATATGGGCAGGAGGCACCAGGGATCGAACTCCAGACCTCCAGCACGGCAGGTCGGAGCTCTGCCTGCTGAGCCACGGCAGCCGCCCCTTTTTATTCTTTTTATCCCTAATTGTTTCCCCCTGCCATGAAATTTTTATATGAAATATACACTGTATTTTTGTACAATGGCCTTTTGGAGGGCCACAAACCATTATAATATCTAAGATTTTTTTCATTCACTCCCCCCCCCCACCCTGCCAGAACCAATGTTGTCCTCTCGGGGGTGACATTGCCTTTTTAAGAATGCATTCTGAACACAGAAAATCAGGTGAGTTCCAATTATAACCTCAAGGGTAGAATTTCACAAATAAAATATTCTAATTCTGAGTTTGAGAAGCGATTCATAAAAGAGGAATGTAAAATCCATTATCTCTAAAGGTGAATAAGAATATTTTCAAACTTCTTATGGTGATTCCCAGACATAAGATATTTTTTGGTGGTGGGAGATGATGTTAGGGAAAGAGAAGAGGAGCAATTTATGAGCTTGGCTTGAATTGACACTTAAAAATAACTCAGTAAATGAAATTCATTGTAGGGATCAAAGGTTTCAACCCTTAACAAGAAAAATTTTCAGTAGAATGTTTATCATAGTAATAAATTGATTTTTTTTAAATTTCTGAAGACAGCAATTTATTTTTATGCAGTTGTTTAAATTCACTGTTAAAAAATGTTCAAAAACCTCTGGGCCAAGATGGCGGCTTAACAATGTGCACATTTTAGTTTGTCCTCCAGAACAACTACTAAATAACCAGAAACAGTACAGAATAGCTCCTGGGGCCACATCTGTGACCAGACACACAGCATACCCCAGTCTGGACCAGCTGGACCGGTGGTGAGACCCCCCAGAACTGTGAGTTCCCCAAGCTGTGGCAGCCGACGCCCCTCCCCCACAGGCTGCTTCCCAGAGGGGAAAGGAAAGAGACTTTACCAGCAGCAGGGGCTGAGCCCAACCAAACGCCAGTTGTGGAATTAAATAACAAATTCTGACTATTAAAAATAGGCTCCCTGTGCTCGCTTCGGCAGCACATATACTAAAATTGGACGATACAGAGAAGATTAGCATGGCCCCTGTGCAAGGATGATACGCAAATTCGTGAAGCGTTCCATATTTTTGCACTGGGCCACTGCTGGGCAGGGCAGCGGGTTCCAGCTCGGCTCTCACAGAATGTAAAACTACAAACAAAATTT
>PVIY010041212.1:0-21811 GCA_004026745.1 Myrmecophaga tridactyla
CCCCCACACCCTCCAAACCTGCACACCTGCACACCACCACACCTCCACACCTGCACAACTGCACAGCACCACACCTCCACACTTCCACACCTCCACACCTCCTCACCAGGGCCCTGGGAAGGCTGGCAGGACCCGTGCCCGCACTGCCCACTCTCTCCCCTCCCGGTTTTTGCCAGGCCAGCTCTCCAGGTGGGCCGTCCGGGGCTCAGCTCACATCCTCTCGGACTCCTCTGAGCCCAGACGCACATGCTGGCTTTTGGAAAGGTGGGTTGCCCTGCTTTCCCAGCTGTCCTTTCCTGGGACTTCAGCCTCTGCAGGAGCTCTGTCATCTGAACCCAAACCTGTTCCTAGCCCTGTGCTCATGCAGCCATTCACTGACTCACTCAACTTACATAACCCAAGTGTCCGGCACGTGCTCGGCCACCCACAGGCCCCTGACACCCGAAGTCGTCTTTTCCCAGACTGTAGGGGCCATGCAGCCCCCACCTGGAAAGGTGCCGCCCCACTCATGCCGGCTCCCTCTTCTGTGATTATTTAGAATCCCATCCAAACTAGTGAAATCTCATAGCTTTCAGGTAAGTTTTCCACGAAGCCACAGAATTTTTCTTCCAAAAGTGAGTGTATATTTTCCTGCGAAACTTGACTCCACAGTCACAAGGCACTAATGTTTCTCCAAAAAATGGAAGAATATTAAATTATGAACACAAGCTCAGACTAAGTTAGGAAACCTGCCTAAATTGATATTTTGATACCTGCTACAAATGATGCTAATGAATCAGGTTAAAAAAAACATTTTCAAAAAGCAAAAGGACCCATAGAGATAAAAGCAATGAAATATTTTTTGTTGCTTACATATCATTACACTTTCTAATCTCTTAAAAGGATACAAAGCATGTGGTACAGATAATCTAAAAGCAAGGTTAATTTACACCTACAAACATAGGATTTTTTTCATTATTCATTTCAATATTTTGAATTTTCTAATATCTTTGTATATCTAGCAGTCCCTATAGAATATTGCATTATGTCTCCTTTAAATTGATATCATAAAAAGGATGATGGTAAGAAATGTTTTAAGTAAAACTGGTCTGTTGGGGTATAGAAGCTTCAATCAATCTACAGTGTTTTTTAAATGTATATCTTTATTCAAAATGATTTGACATGCATCCATAAATATTCTATCCTACATAAGAAGATGCCTCTTTTGTAATCAGGTTAATAATCACTGGTGATTTGGATTTATTTTAAGTATTTGATTAAAAATTTTGTTTCTGCCAACATTTCCATTATGAATACCTTCCCCAATGAGATGAATTTATGCTTTTCAGGTTGATTTGAGTATATAACATTCAACTGGAAAGATATCGAATAAATATGTTCTTCTGCATAGGAGAAAACAGACTATTTATAGCAATAGGACTCCACTGATTTCTGGCAGAACAAGGGAAATATCCCTTCAACCTTTTTCTCAAACAAAATATTATTCAAAATATTTTGAGCAGGTAGAGCATTATGGCTATTTTTATATTGTTGGGCTGAGAATTTCTCCAACATAGGGAATTACCTTTCCAAGGATCAAAATGAAATGAAATATATATTATATAATACCTACATTGATTACAAATGAATATGTTTTTGATGAGGCATTCAAACTGCTAACATTCCTCAATTATCATTTTAAAGTTCTGGACTTCTTGGACTTTCTAGATGCTATGAACGCAGCAGAACGCATTTGTCTTGAGGTCTGGAAGAAGATATTCTCCGAGAATAATCTCAAAAACTGCACCATTCTCTGCCCATGTCTCCACACTACAGAGAAATACTCTTCTTTTTCTCTTAACATTCTCTTCCCAGGTGGTCTCATCTGCTTTCATATTAACGTCCGGTTCCGCAAAGTGTGTTTTCAGGACTGCAGCATCAGCACCACCTGGGAAATTGTTGGAAATGCAGATTTTCTAGAGCTTCAACAATTTGAGTCTAATGAGGCCTCCAGGTGATTCTGATGTGTGATGATGTTTATTCATGTGGCAATTTGACAAAGAAACCCTAAAACTAAGAAAAAGGGAACTTTGTTCAGGGACCACTTGTATAACCTTTTAATGTGTATTTTTAAAAGGCTATCACAAATCATGCAGTGAAGAAACTGCTCAAGTTATTTAGTCCGTTTTCCAGCCTTTTCTTCTGGAGCCTCTGTCAGCATCTCGCAGTCTAGGAAATGCAACACAAGGTCATGGGGCTCCTTAGTTCAGCATGATTAAGAGAATTTTCTCTGTTTTGGTATTTCTTTTTGAGAACTTCCAGATCTGTAACCCCATTTATGCATATTTCCTCCCTCTCTTTTCGTTCCCTCTGGGACCTCCGGTTCAATGGAAGTCTTCCTCACAGACAGAGAGATGGTTTTCAGGGCAGCATTGAGAAAGGAGAGTTTGAGTGTATTCTGAATTGGCTCTCTGGTCTCAGGATTTGGAGATGAGTGGTCCATCCCTGTCCTCGGTGAGGGGGGACACCTAGCAGGGGAGAGCAAGACGGCAAATACCAGTTACTGTGCAGCGCCAGAAACGCCCTCGTGGGCCCAGAGCAGAAGCCCAAGGCAGGTGGCTTGAGACGGGACCTGGTCGCGTTCTGAAGAAGTGAACAGAAGTGAGATGGCCTGAGTTGGGGATGACATTCTAGTCAGAAGGAGCAGCTGGCACAGGAGGTACAGGAGCCTGGAAAGGAGAGAGAATGTGCCAAAGAAGCTGCAGCGTCCAGTGTGGCCTCCGTAGAGACTTCAAGTGTGGTGAGGGGTGAGGAAGGGCTGCAGGCAGAAGCCAGAACAGAAAAAGCCTTCCTCATCATGCTGGAATTCAGACTTTAACTTGAAGGACAGAGGAGCTACTAAATGGTATTAAGCAGAGGAAATAATTTACTCGGATGTTTCAGAAAGGTAGCACTGACCCCGTGAAGGGTACTTGAGGCAGGGTGGCCACGGAAGCAGGCAGTGACCCACTGGGAAGCACGTGTGAGTAGGGTGGCAGCAGTAAGGAAGGATACCCAACAGCCAGAACTGGGGATCAGCAGGCTGTTGAGGCTGAGAGTCATCGAGAATGGAGAAGGGAACAATGCAAGAAACCAGCAAATATTTACTGCGTGCCTCCAACATGCAGGAACCTACTCTTCTCTTAGACAAACCCCAACATTGAGACACTATGAACTACCTTCCAGCATCTCGTCAGAAATGAAGATTAAAGACAAACCAAAATCTTGAGAGCTATTTTCTTAGCTTTAGATACTGTTCCAAATCCCACCAAATTTACTGATCCAGAAAGAAAGTTATGTTAACAGGGATATTTTCATCTTATTTCAACGTTAGTAACTTTTCAGCTTAATTTTTCAATGTACGTTTGTAGGATTCAGGACAACACAACATATTTATATTCCCAATACATGCAAATCCTTTATATTGTCACAAAAGATTTTTCATTCCTCAGTAAATAATCATTCTAATTTCTTTGTCAAGAGGAAAATGAGTTTAATCAATCCATCAATCAATTTAAAATTTTGAGACTTTTTTAAGCCGCTGGTTTTGTAAAAGCTTTAAATTGGGACAATAATTTAAATAACTTATGAAGAGAAAGTCCAAAATAAGATATTGTCATACAAGTGAAATTGCATCAAAATCTAATGCAGTGTATGGATAATTATTGGCTGAGATAAAGAAAATGAATCATCACAATATCTCCATGTAATTTAGTCAGTAAATACGAAACATTAAGGGGGAAAAAAAGAAATATATTTAAACTCATTTCATCTAAGTAGTATATCATTCAGCTGAAGTCCATCTTTTTGGAAAAGATAAGTGTAATGCAGACAACTTTTATTTAAATTAAGAATGGGCATCAGGCCAAAGCATCAGAATGCAATATTCCAGCCAAAGATTAAAGACTGAAAGCCAATATGACTTTCAGAGGTATTGACCTACCAACAAGCATCAGTATCAAACTTCATGGCTTGCATTATTATGTACCTCTTATTGTCCAGTCTTTCCAGGTACCTATGTTGGATGGATAAGTTCATGGTCAGCATGGCTAGGTTGTGGTGTCCAGTTGTTTGGTCAAGCAAGCACCAGCCTGATTGTTACTGTGAAGGTATTTTGTGATTTAAATAATTAGTCAGCTGATTGCGTCTATGGCTGATCACATCTGCAATTGCCTTTAGCAATTAGAGAAGTCTCATCCAGTCTGTTGAAGGTCTTAAAGGGAGGACTGAGGATTTCAGCAGTAAGAAGGAAGAATTTCCATCTCTACTTCATCCAACCAGCTTCTCCTGCAGAATTCGCTGCCACCTCATCAGAGGTTCCAACTTGCAGCCTAAGCTACAGAATTCGGATCTGCGCATTCCCACGGTCGCCTCAGCCAATTTCTATAAATCTCATACTATCCTATCAGTTCTATTTCTCTGGAGAATGCTGATTAGTATACTATAGAAATCTCCCAACCCTCAGTCGACCTGCCCTCGTCCAGGAGCTAAGATTACTGATATATTTAAAAGGGGCTCTACGGCAGGAAGCAGCAGTGTGTTGAGTGGTGAGAGCATGCAATTTAGGGTCACAGAGACGTGGGTTTTAATGTCATCTCCCATACTTCATTCAGTCTGCAAACATTTATTAAATGCTGTTTGTCTGCAAGCTATGTTGGTAGGTACTGAGGCTTCAGAGATAAAATATAAGCATCTAGTCAAGTGACTCTCAACCTGGTGTGATTTTTGTCCCCAAAGGGCACTTGGCAATCTGAGGACATTTTTGATCATCAAAACTCAAGGAAGGGGGTACTATTGGCCTCTAGGGAGTCCAGGGATGCTGCTGAATATCCCCCAACATGCAAGGAAGAATTTACAGCCCCAAATGTCAGTAATTCCGAGGTTGAGAGACCCTGAACATTAGACGTGGTTTTTGTTTGTTTGTTTTCAACATTCTGCGCACCTGAATCCCAAGCTTCTGTTTCCTCCTCTTTAATTGTGAAAAAGAACATCCACCTTACATTATGGGAGAAACTCTGCACTCCATGTAGTACATGGAATATAGCGGATGCTCCAAACATGCCATTTCTCGTCTCCCTAGAAAGGTGGCCTGTCATTCTAAATTACTATCTGGGGATACAGTACGTGTGTGTGGAGGGGGGACTGCTGAAAAGGGGTCCTCCTGTGTCTCTGTGACAGGTCTCCCCTTTTTCCAATGCTATAGCTGGGCCTTCATCACCTCCCTCCCCAAGACACGAGAAGGGTCCTAACTGCTGTGTCTCCTTCATTGACCCGCCCTCTGACCTATTGCAGACATCGTTCTGAAACCCTGACTTCAACTCCTCGTAGTGTGTCTTCAAAGCCTATGCAAGAGCTAGCTACCTTCTCTTCAAAGCGTTCCCCCGGCTCTCCCAAGCTGAACTTCTAGGTCCTTCCTCTGGGAGCAATTTAAATATTATTCCATTGCAACACTTCTTGCACTAAAGCGTCACAGTGGATTTGCTAGTCCTACTATTTTCCCACCTAGGACCAAGCATGGCAGTATCCTTGACTTCCCTTTTGTGCCCCAGGCCTGGACAGAAAGCCTGGCATGTGGGTGCTCGAAGGAGTCTGGGGTTGTAATGTTGCTGCGGCCTTCTTGAATTGAGCCTTACATCATTCCTGGGATTGAATCATGTCCCCCAAAAAGGACACGTTAAGTCCCAACCCCTGGTCATATGGGTACAAACCCATTTGTAAATAAGACCTTTGAAGATGTTATGAACTAAGGTGAGCCTTAATACAACAAGGCTGAAGTCCTTATGAGCAAAGGAAATTGGTCCACAAAGGAGGAAACAGGAAGGAAGAGACAGATGACTATGTGTCTTAGTTTGCCTGTGCTGCTATGACAAATACCACACAATGAGTTGGCATAAGCAACAGGCATTCATTGGCTCACAGTTCTGAGGCTATAGGAAGTCCAAATCAAGGTGCATAGGCAAGACCGTGCTTTCTCCTGGTCTTTAGCCTTCTGGAGCTGGCTGCCGGCAATGCTGGGGTTCCTTCACTTTCCTATTCCATGGTGATGTCTTCTCCTTTCTCTGCCAGGTTCCTGCTGACCTCTGGTTTCTGGATCCTCCCCACAGTTTTCTCTATGTCTGAATTTCTTCTGCTTAAAAAGGACCCCAGTAATCTAAGTCAAGACCCAACTTCCTTTAGTCGGGCCACACTCCAATTCAAAATATCTATAAAAGATCCCATCCGCAGGGATTGCCAGAAATATATCACCAGGACCCTGAAGACTCAGGGAAAAAGCATGGCCTTGCAATGCCTTGATTTTAGATTTCTTGCCTCCAAAACTGTGGAGACAATGAATTACTGTTGTCAGGCCAACCAGTATGTGGTATTAGTCATAGCAGCCTTGGCAAACTACAACAATCAGTCTGTGAATGTGTTCAGAAAATGTACAAACTGACGTAGGAAATTAAGACCTGGAAAAATGTTAACTTGATTATAAATAATGAAGCCTATATCAGAAGGTGCTGGAGAGTTCATTTTGGAAAGTGGAAGGGAGCTTTTACTTTATATATTTAAATTTAAAAAATTATTTTAGCTCTGCTTGGCAATTGTCCAATTTCACAGCATTTCAAGCTGGACATAATGCCCATTTAATAATATGATGCTCGTTTTAGGTCCCAGGGAAATGTGTGGAAAGAACAGTCACGGGATAACATGTTTAAGTGCTGTGTTCTAGCCACACTAACTCCACGCTTTTACATATGGGCGGGTTTGTGCACACAGACATCTGAATGTGGGCATCTTGCACTCCCACTCTGCCTTGGATGAAACAGTGATTCAAAGAGATAAGTGAGTTGCCCAAGGTCATGCAGCTGGAAGCGTTGGAGCAGAGACTTTACCCTGTCTTCAAACCTTAGGTTCATTCCACTAAAATGTGACAAATATGCAGGTGGCTCAGAAGTCCTCCACCTCCACTGCAGGATATGTAAACAGTGCTTGAACGTGGGGCACTGGGAAAGAGGAGATCTGAGAGTCTAGTCAGTGCTAAACAACAACGACAGCAGAATTTGTGTCCTTGTTCCCATCCAGATTCTCCCCTCCTGTCCCAACCATTACTTTTCTCTTGATGGCATATTTTTTAAAACTAATTTTGTCAATATAGACTCAGGACATTAAGGAATAGGAACATTATGGGGAAATCTACTGAAGCTTATGACTCTAAGTATGCAGTTTTGAGACATGCAAGTAAAATAGTCTCTGACTATTTCAAGGGCCACTGTTACATGCCAGTTTTAAGTACAAAAATAGTGGTAACACTTTCCTGCCAGGGCTTTAAATGAAAAAAAGACTTGAAGAAGTGATTAGTCTCCTCAGTATCTATATTCTTTTCCTAATGTGGCCAACATAAGACCCACACGTTCCATGAAGGCTGAAGAAGCCAGTTCAGGCCACCCTCAGCTGGGGACTTCCTGCCTTTATCTCCTCCCTCATAATAAAAACTACTCTCCACCCCCAAAGAAAGACCAAATATCAAATGCATGGCTGTCTCACAACTATACCAGTGGCAGCATTCATGTTCATCAGGGCCCAATAACAACAATGCAAACTCAGTCTGTGAGTGCATTTAGATTAAGGGATCATTGTGGTTTTATGATGCCAAGGAAATGGCCCTTCCCCAGCACTGACCACTTGTGGACTCTCAAGAGACTTCAAATTGACAATCACATGTATCAGACGGATGCCTCCAAATTTTAAGTTAATTCAAACGCCTTTGGAAAAACATGGACTGTCTAAAAATATTAATTTTGAGATATTTATTTTAAAAAATCAGTCATCATTGCAAACATCTTTGAACTAATATCTTAAGACATTCCAGGTATTTTATCAATGCTGAAAAGTTTCCCAAAGTATCATCTACAATATGACTACTCAATGAAGAGTTTTGTCAAACAACATTGTGTTTGCTAAAGCCTATATTTGTGTTTTATTTTCCATTTATTTTCATGATTGATGTTGGTATTTTTAAGGTAATAACTGGGTTTCCAGGAATGGAGGCCTAGCTTTAAACATTGAGGATACAGGAAAAAAGTGATTTCTATGAGCTTGATTTTTAACCATCCAGGAAGCAATTAGGTCATATGTTGAGGACCACCTGCTCAAGTGAGGCTCAAACATCTGTCCTTGAACTGGTTTCATAACAATTACCTGAGATGGTTGGAATTAAAAAAAAAAAATTTCCCGGGAGCTAGCAGTCAAGGTGGAAGCATTACGACATATGGACGTATGCTACTACTGCACGTTTGTACCTAAGGGCCCAGTGGAGTTCAGGATGTTCTAGGGTAATTTTGCCTTTGTCACAAGAATTGACATTACCAACATGGCCATGCTGAGTCTGAATCTGGCATCAACCTTCTCGTGGACAGTCCTTCATTCCTTGGTAAGCGTAGTTTTATGTTAACACTTATCAATAAGCTGCCTTGAGGTTTTAGAGTCATTTTGAAAGTGTTACATCACTACTTTTGTACTTAAAAATAGCATACAGCGTGGCCCCAGAAATATTTAAAGAACGTTTTATTCGTAGATCTTGAAACTGCATAATAAATGTTTGCGTTAGAAGCATCAATAGATTTACCCGCAATATCCCTATTCGTTAATGTCTTGAGTCTATATTGACAAAATTAGTTAGAAAAAAATATATCGGGGGGGGGGAAGTATGGTTGGGGAAAGGAAGGGAGGGCCTGGGATGGGGGCAAGGATACAGATTACGCTATTTGTTGCTTATCACTGATCTTTTCTTTCCCTGCAGATGCAGATTCAAGTTTCTCCTTGCTTTCACCAGATTTACAAGCATTGCTTCATTAACACCCAAAACAGATACCTAGGAAGGAACAGTAAATTCTCTGCTTATGTCATTAGTTCACATCCAATGTGGCATTCTGTATACACATTACACATTTTTGCCTTAGAAATTATGAGAGGCAGAAGGGACACAGCTTGAGTTTTCAGTTTGCAGGTTGAGCTTGCAGCAGGGGATTTCTAAATAAATCTGACCTGCAAATCACCAAGGAAGAATACAATTGGAAGCCGACAGTGAGACCCACCCAGGGCTAGCCTGAAGCAAAGCTGTGATATTCAGAACAGGAGGATTTGCTCTTAGGTCACACACCTCCTGCTCTACAATTGCACCTGCTCCCGCAAAGCATGCCTGATCCCCTAACACCTTTTCTTTTTTTTTTGGCCTGACACCACTCTTTCACCAGTTGATCACCTTCCCTGCAGGCACCAATTTTTCAAAACCTTATTTTGACCTCCCTTCCCATTAGCACTGCACACATTTTATCAGGGGCTCTGGATACAGCAGTTCATCTCGGAACAGCGACTTTGACCTGACACTTTCATTTGCTGGGCAGGAGGGAAAGCAGTCCCAAGACAGGCTGGTCATCAGTGACACTGAATGGCCACCCACCTCACTTGTAGAGAGCAGGGAATAAGTATATATGTAATAAACTTCTCAAGCAATTTATTGATGATCTTCCTATTGAGCAAAACACATGGCTGGGACTGAATGTGTCACCAAATCATTACACACCTCTTGCCTTCTTCTTGCCCATGCCAACCTAGAAAGATAAACGACTAAATTATTTATCTTGATTTGAGAGGCAGCACAATTTAGTATTAAGAGGCAATGAACAGCCTAGACAGGGGAGTCAAGGTGAGCTGTAGATCCCGCTGTTTTCTTAACTGTGACCAAATCATCAAATTTCTCTGTGCTTCAAATTCTTCTGTAAAATGGAAATTTAAAATGTCCCATTTGAACCGGGGGGTGGTTAGAATAAAATGTATTGTCCTCAAGAGACTGGAGCAATAGTTTTGGCCTAGTGAAACCACACAGAACGCAAGGGGACTGACCACCTACACTGGGTTGAAACTGTTGTGTATGCCAGAAAAGCCGTATTCTTTAAACCTCATTCAATATTATTGGGTGGGATCTTTTTATTGTTTCTTTGGCTATGTGACCCACCCATTTGTGGGTGGTACCTTTTGATTAGGTGGTTTCCATAGACATGTGTCTCACTCATTCAAGGTGGGGTTAAGAGTCCTTTAAGAGGGAACCATTTTGGAAAAAGCA
The DNA here is from genome assembly GCA_004026745.1 of Myrmecophaga tridactyla. Lineage (NCBI taxonomy): Eukaryota > Metazoa > Chordata > Mammalia > Pilosa > Myrmecophagidae > Myrmecophaga > Myrmecophaga tridactyla. The sequence continues at coordinate 10,124 of PVIY010041212.1, forward strand.
GCAAAGTCCAGAGTTAGAGACCTTTGGAAATGCAAAAGGAAAACGCCCCTGGGGAATCCTTATTAAATGAGAGGCCAAGAGAGAAAGTTAGCAGAATTTGCCGTTTGCCTTCCCAGCCGACAGAGGTGCCCTGGACAGCATGAGCCTTTCTAGAGTGGAGGTAACTTCTTCTTGGTGCCTTAATAAGGACATTTTCACTGCCTTACAACTGTAAACTTGCAACTTAATAAATTCCCTTTTAAAAAGCCATTCCATTTCTGGTATACAGCCTCCGGGCAGCTTTAACAAAGTAAAACACCACCCTACGTTTATACTTTCAAGAAGTTGTTTAACTATATGAACAATGAAGGGTTCATTGAGATGGGTTTGCTTCCAATCAACTGCTCCCTGGCTGTTGAATGCCATGATCGCCAGCATCTTTCCGTGGATGAACCCAGCGGTTCGCCAGGGTGAACAGCATGTCTGGCATCTGGAGAGTGCCCAGGGAGCCAGCAGGCACGCTGGAACAGCATTTTTTGAAATCAGGTCTGGTGATTTTAATACTGAGACATTACTCCACAGAGGATATTTTCAAAGGATTCAACGTATCATTAGACGATCGAAAAGGGGAGATTTGTTTCGTCGTGCCCACCGCATGCTCTGTAGAATTTCATCTCCATCGGATGGTCCTTTGGAATCCTGCACAGGACTACGGAGCTGTGTCTAGACTATCTTAGAAATGAGCAAAGATGAAATGAGGCACTGCTTAATATTCCTGCCTGGCCAAACTGTGAGCCCAATTCTCTGACCCGTGGTGGGAACTGACATAAAAACGATTAAAAAAAAAAAAAAACTTGTACAGCACAATATATCCGTTTAAATACTGCGGTTAAATCACATTTCCAGGGAAAAAAAGGCTCCCCGTGGCTTCTGCTTGCACAGGGACCGGCTCTCCCGGGAGAAGGACTCTGCTTCCTGGGGGGCCTAGGGGTGGGGTGGGATGGGGTGGGGTGGGACGGCCCTGGGGAGACCCCAGGGAGCCCCGGAGCGCCTGAGGGGCCCGGGCGAGGCCAGCCTGAACCTTGCACGAGCCTCACCGACTTCTCGGGCGTGGAGAGTCCACGCCCCTGTGCTGGGAGCGGCCCGAGCTCGCCCGGGGACAGCGGCGCGGAAACCGCTTCCGGCCGGGCCCCCGCGTGCGTCAGCGGGACGTCCCGAGAGGCGGGGCCGGTGGACGCAGGGCCCCCTGCGTCCGAGCGGCGGCTCCTCCCTCCTCATTAAGGTCACCAACCGCACGCCGTCGCTCCGCGCTCCGCCACGCCCACCTGCGCGGAGGCCCCGCCCATACCCGCCCAATCCGCAACTCCCAATGGCGTGGCCCGGTGCTATCGCGAGACCTCGGCAGTATTCCGAGAATGTGGCTGGCCGTGCGCACTTGCGCAGAAGCGGCTCCTGAGGCCATTGAGGGAGGAAGAAGGTGTGGCGTCCGACGTGCGCGTCCACCTGGCCCGGCGCTCCCGCGCGCGCCCAGCGTCCGGAGCTGGGGTTTCCGGGACCCCCGGACCCTGGCCCGAAGCTTCACAAGCGCGCCCACCCGGAGGACATCGGGGGTCGGCGAGCGCGAGCCCAGGGCCCGCGGCGCCTCGGAGGGCCCGGCCTGTGCCGTGAGGCCTGAGCGGCTTGGAGCATCCGCTAGGTAGGCGCTGGGGTGACGGGGGTCAGGGGTCAGAGGTCGGGGGAGGCCGGGAGGAGGCCTGGACGGGGACTCGGGTTGTCCCTGGCCCGGGAAGCCACAGGGCGGGGAGGGCGACGCCGCGCGAGCTCTCACCCGTCCAGATCGCGGGGGCGCGGGCCCTGGGAGGGAAAGCGGGTCGCGGGGACGGGGTCGTGCTCCTTCCCGTCCTGCCCGGGACGCCGGGCGGTGCTGCTCGCCGGGGGTCGGCCCCCCGCAGGCCCGCGCCCACGGCCCCGCCGGGTCAGGGAGCAGCTGCGAGGAGCCGAGCACGAGCGCTCCCGCGAGGCCGAACCGGCCGCCGGCGCCGCGGAGCCCGGGCTGCGAGGTCGCGAGGCCGCCCGCCGGCACCGGGTGCTGCACCCCAAAGCCAGAGCCGGCGGGGTGGCCCCGAGGCACGGCCCAGTGCGGAGGGACGCGGCCTCCTCCGGTGTGCGCCGTCCTTAAAGAGCACCCCCCAAGCCGGCGCCCTCCCAGGTGACCGCACACCGTCCGGCAGGTGGGAGGCCCAGAGGTTGGCTGTTTTCCCACGTGTACTCAACTTGAGACTTTAACTGAAGAAGATAAAAACCTTTGTCAGTCGCTGCAGCAATCTTTATTCCAGTGGATGATGGCAGGAGTGACAGAACTCCATGCGTAGAAATGATCCATAAAACCTGGATTGTCACCAAACAGACGATTTGATTTTGACATGACTGAGCTGGATGCAGGGAAGAGGTGAGGGGCCTGGCTCGGTGTGCCCGTGCTGTGACCTGGGGTGGGACCCCGTGCCGGAATCCCATGCCAGCACCCTGGGGTGGGACCCCGTGCTGGAACCCCAGACCCCGTGCCAGCACCCTGGGGTGGGACCCTATGCCAGCACCCCGGGGGTGAGACCCCGTGCCGGGACCCTGTGCCAGCACCTTGGAGTAGGACCCCATGCCAGGACCCTGTGCCAGCAGCCTGGGGTGGGACCCCATGCCGGGACCCTGTGCCAGCACCCTGGGGTGGGACCCCATGCCGGGACCCTATGCCAGCACCCTGGAGTAGGACCCCGTGCCGGGACCCTGTGCCAGCACCCTGGGGTGGGACCCTGTGCTGGAACCCTACGCCCCTGGAGCGGGGATGGAGCATAGAATGCCTGGGACCAGTGAGTTTACAGGCTGCAGAATAGAATGCTTTACTTGTGAAAATAGTATTACATAGCCCTCTTTTTGCCAGCGTGAAAGAATTGTATTTAGGGTATTATCTAACAAATCAGGTATGAAGAACTAGGCCGGAAATACTTGGGGGAACAGAACCTTCTGGTATAAAAGCTTGTGGTGAGGGCCTGTACTTCAGGGTTCAGTGGTGAACTTGCTGTCACCCTGCTCGAGTTGTCTGCTGGGTGCTGCCCCGTGCATTTCTCCTGTGTGGCCTCGTGGAAGCAGCGTGGCAGGCGCTGCTAGTGCCCTTGACAGACCAGCCCCTGCCGCCAGCACTTGTGTGATTCAGGATGTTTGTGTCTGTTTAAGAAGAGATAATACTTTGGAAGGGAAGATACCGGAATCTAAGTTTAATTAGTGTCCATTTGTTGCATTGTCTTGGTAACATTTTATTTATTTTTCTGGCAGTCTGTCTTTGTTTTCTGTGAAACAAAGATGCAGGTGAGTTAGTTCTCTCTGTCTCACTTTGGGCCAGTTACAGGAAGGAATGGTTTCACATCACCTGCAGTCTTCCAGAGTGTGGCTGAGGGAGGCTCCCCAGAAGAAATGTGAGCACAGTCCTGCTGGGGCCTTGGCTGGGGAGCGAGAGGTCTTTGTTTGCCTCAGTCGAGTGCCATTCGTCAGCTGGCATGGCCCTGGCGTTGGGGCACCACTCCCAGTGCTGTTCCCGCCTGGACCCCAAGTGGGCCAGTGTCCACAGCTCTGGGGCCCAGAAGGAGGGCCCCGACACAGCTCCCCTGGTCTGGAGGGCTTTCCAGAGAAGACCAGGGCAGCAACCGGCAGAAAAGAGCGAAGGGGTATTTCAGGCAGAAGGCGTGCTGCGTTTACATGCAGGAGGGTGAGCGTGTGGCCCATGAAGAGAGTTGCACATGCCACATGTGCCTGACATTCAAGATGGTGTTCTCAGGGTGTGGTTCACGAGACGTGAGGAAAAGTAGGAGAAAGATGCGGAAGGTGATTCGAGATAGAGAATTCTCCAGGACTCGGCCTGTTAGTGCCAGTTAGCATCATGGTTACAAGCCGCTTTGTCCGAGTAGTATCTTCTTTAGTTCAAGAGGTTGTCCCTGGATAGAGATCCCTTAGGCTAAGGGTCAGCCCAAACCAGATTTTTTTATTCAATTGGATCGTGTGACTTTGCTCATGGGAAAACTGGACAAAGGGAGATCCTTCCAGAAATCCTGGTGTGTACGTCTCTCCAGATTGTCATCCTAATTGATAAATACCTCGGGTTCTGATAGAAGAACTGGATTGGAAGCAAACACTGAAGGAATGTGCAGATGATTAGTGGCAGGCATGCTTCAGAAGGTACCAAGTGGGTTTTATCGGATCAGAATACAGAGTTGAAGGGATGTGTTCTGGTTGGTTGGTGCCTGGGTGCTGAGATCCTTGAGACACAAACTCACAGGGCACAGGCCCTCCCACTGCCTTTGCCTCCGTGCAGCCCTTTCCCAGCTGCTCTGTGCTTTTAGGAAAGGTGGGTTCTCGTGGGCCCCTGGTTATCTGTAACAAGGCATCCACCTGGAGAGTGTAGAGGTCATGCCTGGGTTCTGCCCACACCTGTTCTCATTTAATTGGCTGGCATGCCACCTGGGCAGCAGGATTTTTAAAAGCTACCATGTGCCTCTAACATATGGTGAAGTTTGAGAAGCACTGACCTGGCTCCCCATCCTGCCACACTGGGGAGTGTTCTGTTACTGCAGACGCAAGTGAGAGGCCTCAGAATGAGGAGAAGAGCACCTGCCACTTACTAAATACATACTAAATTTCTGGAGCCGTGGTAAATATTTTAATTATACTATTTCACTGTCTTGCAGTTTAGCTGCTATTGACCCCCATTTTAGAGATAAGCAAGCTGGCACAGAGACATTAGGTAATTATTCCAGTGCCACACAGTTAGTAAATGCCAAAGCCAGAATCTAGGACTCCATGGCTTGCGCGTCCCCCGTTAAGCCGCACAGTTTTGCAGTTTGGGACCACACAGACAGTTGCGTTTGGGCTTTCAGAGTTCCTGATCCATAATTACCGCATTATCCATACTATCCTGGGTGTGACAGGTGCCCCCAGTGGTCCCACCTGCAGCACCCAGACCCCGCCCTTGGCCTTGCACGGCTCTGCTCAGCCAAGAGGTGTAGCTTCTTTCTGCACCTCTTAGCGTTGGGCTGGTCTGTGTGCTGAGGCCAGTGGGGACTTGCTGGTTGTCATGTGACAAGTGCTTTGAGAAGTGCGGGTGTGATTGGGTCTGTCCCCTTGTCCTCAGCCCTTGCCAAGAGAATGTCCCAGGTGCTGAGCTGCTCCCACAGCCAGCCCTGGCTGCGACAGCAGCCCTCTGCTGACCTGCAGGTCTGGTAGTTGCGTACAGGCTGTTCCCTTGATTTTGGGAGCTGCGCCATACAGCACGTTCGTGGCAGCACTTGACCGATCGGCTGCGGGAGTAACTTCTCAAGGTTCTAGCACAGGGACCCAACTCTGTGTCCCAACCTGTACTCTGGGAGATCTCGATGAAGAGCAGCACTTAGGAAATTGGGGGCTGCCTGTGTTCCTCCTCCGGGATAAGGGGGGGATGAGATGCTTGAAGAATAGTGAACCCAAGTCAGAGGTTAATTCCAGCCCTCCCCTGGCTAAGGGAGAGGCCCGCTCATGATGTGAATGTCCCCTGCCTGTGCTGTCCAAGGCAGTAGCCACTGGTCTGTATGGCTCCTAAGTGCCTGAAATGTGGCTGGTGAGACTGGCAAGTACAGTGTATAATTTGGTTTAATGTTGATTAATTAAAATTTAAATAGTTGCCTGCCACCTTGGCTAATTTACCTGACTGTACAGACAGAAATTAATCAGGGTCTGCTGTGAGTCACAGGGCACCATGTCCCTAGGCACAATAAGGGTTTTGCTGACAAGGAAATGGGTACATCTTGGTGAGGTGAGTAGATTTACTTCTTTTGTGGTTATTTGTCTGTTCAGATTTGCTCTACCTTGGGCTAATTTTGTTCATTTATGTGAACCTGTATTACATGAACTTTGAACTTAGATTTCCAAGTTCCTGGAATAAAGCTTGTTCTTAACATCTATCTTTGCTTTTAAGTCAGTTTCGCTGAAGTATAATCCACATATAATAAAATTCAGCAATTTTAAGTATTCCGTTTGATGAGTTGTGGAATATATACTCTGTTGTAACCCCCCACCACACCCCAACACTTTCCCCGCTGCCCCACAGCTGTTAATCCCACTCCCCTCCTGGCCCCTGGTAATAGTTCATCTGTTTCTGTCATTACGTTTTTGCCTTTTCTCCAATTTGAGATAAAAAGAATCATACACTTGGTGGTTTTTCACATGTGGCTTCTTTCCTTTAGTGAATGATTTAGAAATTCATCCATGGTTTTGAATTAGTAGGGTGTTTATTTTTTTAGTATTCTGTTGTAAAACATGTCACAATTTGTTTATCCGTTTACCAATGGATGGACATTTGGGTTGTTTCCAGCTTTTGGTTTTTATTAATAAAGCTGCTGTGAATATTCAAATTTAAATCTTTTTGTGGATCTGTTTCTAGGAGTGAGATTACTGGGCTGCACAGTAAGTGTGTATTTAGCCACCCAAGAAGCTGACAAACTGATTTCCAGTGTGATTCTACTATGTTGGAATGTTTGGGAGAATGTTTGATTCTTGTTCTCCACACACTCACCACCACTGAGCATTGTCAGTTTCTTTCACTTTAACCGTTCTGATTGATAATGTATCTCAATGTATTGTGTGGGTGGAATTTGCATTAATGACTAATGATGTTGAGGATATTTTCATGTGCTTAGTGGCCATTAGTAGATAATTTTTTGGTGATATGTCTGCTTACAGTTTTTGCCCATATGTTAAAAGGTTATTTGTCTTAGTATTAATAATGCAAGAATTTTTTATTTAATCCTTCATCAGGTGTTTATTTTGCTAATATTGTTCCCATCTGTGGCTTGCCTTCTCATTTCCTTGACAGTGTCTTTTGAAGACCCGAAGTATATAATTATGATGAAGTTTATCTTTTTTTTAGTGTCTGCTTTTTGTGTTCTATTTAAAAAATTTTTGCCTAATCCAAGGTCACTTAGATTTTCTCCTCTGTTTTTCTCCAGGAGCTTTATAGTTTTAGCTTTTATAAATCTCACACACGCTGATGGGAGGGCCAAACGGTGCGGCTGCTGACAGCTACGCTCCTAGAGAAGTGAAAACATGCATCAGGGCAAAAGCTTGCCCATACGAGTTTTTAGGAGCATTGTTCATAATGGTTAAGAGGAAATGGCTACAATGTCGATCAGCAGACAAATAGTATGTCTACACAGTGCAATATTATTCAGCCATAGAAAGAAGTGAAATACCGATACATGCTGCAACATGGGTGAACCTTGATAACCTTACACTGTGAAAGAAGCCAGACAGAAAAGATCATATATTTTATGATCACAGTTATGTGCAATTTCTACAATAGGCAAATACATAGAGACAGAAAGTAGATGAGTGGTTTCCAGTCTATGGAAGGAGGGGGAATTGGGAGATATGGGGTTTCTTTTTGGGATGATGGAAATATTCTGGAATTAGATTGTGATCATTAAGTTTATAGGTATTCATTATAGCATTCTCCCTATTTTTACATGTGTTGGAAATTTTCCAGAATAAAAAGTCTAAAAAACAGTAGTTATATTTTAGAGATTTAGAAACAAGAAAAACACTTGTTATATTTATCCATATTTTCATTTCTGATGCCTTTCATTCCTTTATGTAGATTTAAATTTCCATATGGTAACATTTTTCTTCAGTTTAAGGAACTTCCTTTGGGACCTCTTTTGTTGCTCAGACATGGCCTCTCTCTCTCTACGCCCAACTCTGCAAGCAGAACTGCTGCCGTGCCCCTATGTGGAACATGACATCTGGGGATGAAGGCAGCATGGAGGATGACTCCCAGGGATGAGTCATTATCCCTGGCATCTTGGGATCAACAATGCCATCCTGGCCAAAAGAGGGGAAAGAAGTGTAACAAATAAGGTATCAGTGGATGAAAGAGTTCACATAGAGTTGAGAGGCCACTCTGGTGGTAACTCTTACAGAAGCGTCAGTTAGACATTACTACATATTGTAACTTGCCAAACCCCAACCAAAACCACTCCTGCCAATCCTAAATAATACCTAGGGCATTATATAAGGTTCTACAAAGATTCCATGCACTAGGGTAACTTTCCAGAAACCTACAACCTCTAGATGGGTCCCTAGACCAGATAAATCCTGAAGTGCAGAGGGGCCAGCCTCTCCAGAAAATCAACTGGTTCCATCGCTCTATCTCATATTATTGACAACCCCTTCCAACATGAAAAAGTTAGAATGGCCATAGCTCAGCTATCCCTAAAGAGTGAGAGAAAGAGCAAAGGTAATGGTGGAATTGTACAGAGAATGTCGGGTTTAACACATACGTATGAGGGCTGAATCAGTGTATTGGTATTTCTTTTAGTCTCCAATACCTTAGAGCAGCAAGAAACAAAAACCTAAAATTGTGAAATTGTAACCCATAGCAAACTCTGAAATCTTTTCTACAACTAATTGTTGTGATGTTTTCACAATAAATTGCTTTTTTGAATATATGTTATTTTTCACAAAAAAAGAAAAAACGAAATAAGGGAGAGTATAATAGAGATGATGAAATTTGAAAAATGCCTGTGACTCCTGAATCAGCATATTGGTATTCCTTTCCTTCTCTAGTGTCTTGGAGCAGCTGGAAGAAAAAAATGAAAAATCATGGTACTGGAACCCATACCAAACTTTAAAATCTGTTGTACAACTACTTGTTAAAATGTGCTTGGAAATTTATTGCTTTTTTGTGTATCTGTTATTCTTCACAATAAAAAAGCTTTAAAGGAAAGAACTCCCTTTAATATTTCTCGTAACGTAAGTCTGCATGTGATAAATTGTGCTGTCTTTTTTTTTGTCTGAAAATGTCTTTTTTTCTGTCTTCATTTTTGCAAGATCATTTGGGAGGAGCACTTAAACTGGCGTGAGGGCTAGCCTGGACACACGTCCTTGCTTTGAATCAGTTTCACGGTGGTGTGCCTTGCTGTGGCTGTCTTTGTGCTCTGGTAGCTTTCACTGAGCTTCTTTGTTCCGTGGCTTTACACTTTGTCAAATTTGGAAATTTTTCAGGCATGATGGTTTCAAATATTTTGTATTCCCCTCACAATCCCCCCTTCCTTGCTGATGTTCCAATCATATGCATGTTAGACTACTTCTTGACATTTTCCTGTAGTTCTCTATTGTTTTTCCAGCCTTTTTTTCCCCTCTGTACTTCATTTTTGATGGTTTGATACCTTCAGTGCTTGCTTTTGAAGGTCTGTTAGGGTGAGTCCAGAACAGCCTGTAGTGTAGGATAATTGGAGCCCACCAGCAAGGCAGCTCTGATTTCTGAGGACTACATGATGCCTCGTGTGTCAGGGTCTTTGTGCAAACTACGCCCTGCCACGCATGAGCTCCAGGGGTTGTTCCACCTACACTAGTGGTTCTTCTCGAACGCAGATCGCTAATCTCTCAAGAGACTCAAGGGGCTCCTCTGCACTTCTCCAGAGCCCCTCCTGTATGCAGCTCCCACCTCTCCAGTATTCCCCCCAAACCCCCACTATCATCTAAATTCTGTTTTCCTCAACTCAGAGAGCCCACTGGGCCCTGTCTGAGTTGGCCTTCCATGTGCTGAATCCTGGAAGCAAGCTCGGAATAGGAGAACCACCCATCCTGGTTGTCTGGGGTTTGCTGGGTTATGTGATTTTTATTGCTAAAACCAGGAAAATCAGAAAGCGTTGTTTTTCCCTAACCAGGGCTAAGGTAGAGCCGACTTCCTTTGTTTAACTTCCTTCAGGGATCATTATAACAATTGCTCTGTAGTTATATTCATTCTTCTCTTGAGTCATAGGCCAAGTTTTTATTTTTATTTTTTATTTTTTTTCAAATTTCAGCCACATAATTTTCTAAGATTGCTAGGCAGTTGTTTCTTATAGCCATCTTTTTTGTGTTATGACTTCCTGCTTCTACTTCATGAAATCAGTATACTGTCTACCTAAGGTGGTGATTGTATATTTTTAAAACCTAGCAGATTGCTTCCTTAACTCTTTCCTTGAGTGAAACTTGGTCTTTGTTATTTTGTTGGAGCTCTCAAAATGTTCAGTTGTTGATTGTGAGCTAATGTTTTCAGTTGAGATTCCCTGCTTTGCCCCTCATTGTCTCTCCTTATGCAGCTGGGGCTTCAGGGGAGGGTCAGAGGCTGCTTCTGGCACTTGTTTTCTGTAGTGTTTAGAGAGAGGGGGATTGGCAAGAACCCTGGATAGACAGAGTTGTTTGTCACATACTTTTTCTTCTATAGCCTGTTAAAACAGATATCTCTCAAGTTTAGCCCCTGCTCCCACCAGAAAGTAGGTACTGCAATCAGTGCATTGCCTTTAGGAGAAGAGGGCAAGTGTCCCCACTGTTACTCCACCATTGTGTGTGCCCTGGACCCACTGGGGGCCACCCCAGTCCCACTCCCAGACCTGCCACAGGCCCATCCCCAGGCCTACCTCCAAGTCCACCAAAGGCTCACCCCCAGACCCACTTCCAGGCCCACCTCCATGCCCACTGCAGGCCCACCTCCATGCCCACTGCAGGCCCACTTCCATGCCCACTGCAGGCCCACTTCCATGCCCACTGCAGGCCTACTGCAGGCCCACCTCCAGGCCCCCCTCCAGGCCCCCCTCCATGCCCACCACAAGCCAACCACCACTCCTACCTCCAGGCCCTCTACCATTGAGCCTGAAAGTGGTCATGATGATGTGCCCATCCTTTGTGCTAATACTTTCACACAAGTAATCTGTCACTTACCTTTTCAGTTTGATTCTGTGTTTTTAAGAATTTCCTCAGATGTTTAGCTGAGATTTCTTTTAGTGGTTTTGTTTTGTTATGCTTTCAACAGGTCTGCATATTCCTCAACTGTTTCTTTAAAACCCATCCCTCATTTCTGCTTCTGTTCTATTCGTAGCAGGGTAGGTAGGCAAGGGGAGTTGGTGAGGGAACAGAGTGTAGACTGCTCTTTATACTCAAATTGTCATCAGTAAACACAGCTTATTACCTACACAGAGTTAGAAACCATGATTTGATGTCTGCTTCTTTCGTATCCTCCCCTAAAAGTAACCCAGTGCTGAGTACTAGTGTGGACTTGTAAATACTCAATTGGGTTTTATTAAAAAAATTCAGTTATTGGAAATATTTATTCAGCTGCACATAAAGCCAAATTTTACTGTTTACATACCAACTTTTTTTCAGCTATGTGGTTGTAATAGGCACTAGCCATTGTTACGCCTATGTATGATTTAATCTCTGAGTTCTGTTTCATGTAGGAATTGGCTATTGTTTTGTGGGAAGTGTAGTTGAGGCCTTTGTTATATAGGCTGCTTTCAGTCCATTTTCTTCCTCTGAGATGACCAAACCTTCTTTTCTTTCTGCCCTATGTTATTCCTTCTCTTTCTTCTCTTATTGTCTTTGCCTTCCTTTTTTTCAAAAATGCAGTTTTATTGAGATATATTCACCTGCCATATAGTTACCCAAAGTATTCAATCAGTAGTTCATAGTATCATCATATAGTTGTGCATTCATCACCACAATCAGTTTTTGAACTGAAAATTTCATTACTCAAAAAAAATATATACAAGAATGAAAATAAAAATAAAAATGAATAAAAACACTCAAAACATCCCATGTCTCTTATCCATCCCCCCTCATTATTTGTTTTGTTTTTCTTGTTTTTTTACTCATTTG